>BQNB010135139.1:7716-18204 GCA_026074375.1 Tanacetum coccineum | reverse complement strand
CGATAGATTTGTGGCACCTTGTTTTGTTAATGGGCTGGAAGCATATGACGGGGAGATTAATCTTGTAGTGGAAGAGAACTTGATATCAAATGAATATGCAGTAAAATTATGCTTGAAACACGAGGTGAAAAGAGGAAACAAAGTAGTTAAGAAGGAGCTCATTGTTGCACTAAGAGGTGAGATCTATTTTGTTAAGTTCATTATCAACCCAGAAGAAGATGATGTTGAACCTGGGGTGATTTTCGGAAGATCATTCCTACGCATAACCAAAGCAATTACTAATTTCGGAGCTGGAACTATCACAATGTATCCTGATATCGATCCGTTCTTGGAAGATACCAAAGAAGAAGAAAAAAACATAGATGATTAGGACCAATTGCTTAATTTTAACTTAGACGATATACCACTGTTGGGTGGAGAAGAACTTTTGCCGTTTGTATGCAAAAGGGGGAAAAGTAGCCGTAATAAGAAGAGAGCAATGGAAAATCTTAACTTGTTCTATCAAGATATAGGAACATCTTCATCAACAGGGAGGCACTTGACTCAAGAAGAGGCGGCAAAAGAAGAGTTGGCAATAAGAATCAGCAAAAAGTTTGCTTTATTAGAAGAAGTAAGGCCAGTACTTGAGACAATGGCTTATCATGACAAATATAAGAAAGTTCTAGATGAGATTTGGAAAGACAAAGTGGAATTAGATGGAATTATTGTGAAAGAAGAGGAAGAAGCAATAAAAAAAGGTTAAAGATGAGGCGTTGAAAGAAAAAGACGACCCTAGAGCATTCATATTTCCTATCAGATTGGAGGGTCAGGTTAATGAAAATGCATTGGCTAATACTGGGTCGGATATCAATACCCATGCCTTACCGGATTTATGAGTGGTTAGGAAGAGAAGAAATGAAGAAGGTTGACAAAGGGATCACAATGATTAATCATACTCAGGTAGAAGCTATGAGGATACTCACTAATGTTCTTTGTCAGGTAGGGGTCACCACCTTAATTGCTAAGTTTCTGATCTTAGATATTCCAATCGACCGTGATGCACCAATATTAGTTGGTCGGGGATTCTTGTGTACGATTGGTGGCATAGTCAATACCCTAGAGAGTCTTTTCTCAACTTTTGATGGATTTTGTCATCAAACTCTCCGTGCTGCAAGATCCGATGTTATGAGAAACGCAAAAAGCAATAGTGATGACTAGGAAGACTGTGAGATAAAGAGAAATAAGTTTGCAGCACCGATATATGGTCTGAAACCTGCACCATATCTGAATTGTAATGATCCAGCAGAGAGATCGTTAGCTCTACAAGCCGTAACTAATCCAATCCCGAAGATCAGTGTTTAGAATAAAGCCGTTATTTTCCTTGGTTCGTTACCCGTACCCCTTAAAACACGTTAACTGGAAACCTGATTACAAGGGTTGTTATACTAAAGAAGAAGAAGCAGCAAGACAGTGGCGTACTGAGATAAGGTTGGCTGATCCATATGGAAATATTTATATTCAAGGATTCACCATAAAGAAAACAAACCAGAAGTTGTCAAAATATCATAAGTTGAGTGACATTATGTCACCTAATTGGTTTATGGAGTGAAGAGTTTGACCAAGTTGAAATAAAGGAGGGAATTATTGTACTCCTAAACTATTTTTTTTATTGTTGAGTCAAAATAAAATCATTTTGTATAAATCCATAAGGAATTACATTTGATGTACGAACATTAGTCCGATCTATGATAAAAATTAATATTAAGTTAATGTGATGGATTGAAATTTATGTTATAATTATGAAATGTGCAAAGTAAAAAAAATTATATAATTTCTGGAAAAAGAGAAAAGTACGCCTCACTTCTGGGAAGTACGCCGCACTTTGTGGCGGTTTTTATAGATAAAACTTACCAAACAAGATTTTAACTCATTATAAAAACACACACTAACACAAAGTCGCCGGGTTTCTAACAAAAATAATAAGAAAAGTTTCAAGTATCAATCCATCAACTCTTTGATCATGCCTATGGTATGTTAATATCATTCCTAAACTTGGTATGTTAAGATCACTCCTAAACTTGTTTATTGTCAATTTAATTCTTGTTCATTAGGGTTGTTTATAATTAGATTAGGGAAAATCAAATCCATAGTAGATGTGAACAATTAACACTTGCATTAGGATATTTAAAGAGTTATTATCATATCATGCTTATATGAAATCTAAATTACTGTACATATTATGAATTTATCTTTAAAAATAAATTGTTGGAAAATCACAAATTCGAAATTATTTTAACCAGCCCAAAAAGTACGCCGGTTTTAGAATAAAACCGCCGCACTTTGTCAAATTCCCAGGAAGTACGCCGCACTTCAAGGAAGTGCGTCGCACATTTTACACCAAAAAGTCACAAAATGTTTGCAAAACCATCAAAACCTTGACCAATTATACCAAATCCGTTCTAACATAACCATACATTGTATTATTAATTGTTTGTGATGTGTAAACTATGGGAGGAAACAATGCTGAAGCCGGATCATCGAGATCCAAACGCTCTTAACAATTTGAAACCATGGAGGTTTTATTGCTTCCACAAGTTCATCTTGATTTCTTACTATGGGAAGGTTGCAACAATGAGGCGAAGTCTAGGTATAACACCAAATTAGCAACTTACTTTCTAGACATGTTACTTGCATTGTGTAAAAATGGATGTAAACTTAATTGGAATGGGATATGATGGAGAAATTGATGATATGTTAAGGATTAAGTTGTGTGAAGTTGAATCTAATGAAGAAATATTCACTTTTGTGGCATGGATAAGAGCTTTTAACATCAAAGAACCAATTTATGTGGAGCTTTGCTACGAGTTTTATTCAACTTATGAATTTGATGAAGTTTGTGCTGACGATGAATTGCAAAGCAAGAAGATAATCAAGTTTAGACTTGGCGGACGTGCTCACAATTTGACTTTGTTAGAATTTGCTCATAGACTGAGATTGTATCATGCTGATGAGCTTGAGGAGGATGGATTTGATGTGTATTTTCAAGGCGGCTTGCATAGTGATGATAATTTTAATGCTCATGATTATTGGTTAAGCATTAGTAGAGAAGAGAATTTGGGTTTGTCTAGGTGTCATGCCTCTACTATTAGGAACCCAATTTTGAGGGTGATTCACAAAATGATCACCTATGGCTTATGTCAAAGGACTACTAGGTATGACAAAAAAAGATACAAAAGAATGATTTATGGCTATTGAGTATGTTTGATGCTAGACACCAAAATGGGTACGCGAATGTGGCTTGGCTGGTTGTGAGGTGGATGAAGAGAAAAGGAGCTGGTACTCAAAGGGAGAGTCAAATTTGTTGTGGACAGTTTATCACGGAAGATTGCTAGGAAAGCGAGGGTGTTGACTGATGTGGTGCTAAGGAGTTTGAGTGCTCTGATTTATTGTAGAGATTTGGATACGACTACACTAAGAGAGTTGATCGAATCTGAGGGTAGACTAATTCCTAAGGATCCACAGTCAGGTGTACCAAGAGTTGGTATTCCTAGACCTCCGAGAGCATCGATGTAGGACCTGTATGATAGGATGGGTAGTATGAAGATATGCTAGGAGGCTATTAAGAGGATGGAGTGTAGGCAGTCATATTACTGGGACAGGTACCAGGGAATGTTTGAACATATGTCTGGGGTTTACAGTGTTCCACTGCAAGGAGCCTACAACCCACCTGGTTATGCTTGTTGGAAGATAGAAAACCCTTGGAAGGCTAATTGATTTCCTTGAATATTTCCACAAAACAATGTACATATATTGTTTAACCTAGAGATAGGATATGAGCAAATATACAATGAGAACAAACTAATGTATCAATATTCATCTCATCATGACGAATCATATCTATTCATTAACTAAACATAGGTTCGACTAATATAGGAAAGAACATCAAATATTGCCAACTATACACCCCCGCGTTGGAGCGTGGAGAACGGACGTATAAATCTCGGAATCAAAACCTCTTCAAACAATAACTGATAGGCAGTCCCTTGGTGAAGATGTCCGCATACTAAAAATGAGATGGAACAGGAAGAACTGAACCTAACCAGCGGTAACCATGTCACGATCCTAATAGATGAAAAAGGATATCAAAGATGGATTGGAAAGTGGAAAAGAAACATGTAGTAGCCAACTGTAGTATTCTTTTATGTTTATGTTTACACAGGTTGGATATGGACTGACAACGGAAACGGTGGTGGTAATTAAACAAAAACGGTTGGTATTTTTTTTAAATACGTTTGTTTATGATACAAATGTTTAAACTAGATGAGGAGAGGATATTCGTTTGTTTATGGTGACAAACGTGGAAATTGATAATGGATACTCGTTTGTTTATGGTTACAAATGGTGGAAAATTAAAATTAATAACTGAAAGGATACTCGTTTGTTTATGGTTACAAACGGTGGAAAATTAAAATTAATAACGGAAAGGATGCTTGTTTGTTTATAGATACAAACGGAAAGGATGCTCGTTTGAAAATAAAGATAGAGAGATTTGATTTTTTTAGAGAGGATAAAGCGGCTCATGATGGCCGACAACTATATTTTTTGAGAATGGATTATAAGTTTTGACGGGTGTATGAGCAAGCGGCTCATGGTGGCCGACTAGGTCCCGGATATAACCTGCTTTGATACCATGTTAGAAGATAGAAACCCCGTGAGGCTAATTGATTTCCTTGAATATTTCCACAAAACAATGTACATATATAGTTTACAGAGATAGGCTTTGAGCCCAAGATAACAATGAGACAACTAAGAGTATTCAATCTACAGCTCATCATGACTAATCCTATCTAATCATACTAAACATAGGTCGACTAATATAGGAAATAGATCAATTAAATATTGCCAACTAATAATGCTTACCATATAGATCATATATAGTAGTACCCACCTCCCCACCAACAGTAAGCAACAACAGCTAGCAGGGATATGACGAGTAGTGTCGAAATGACACAAGTTGGTTGTGTAACCGCATGTTTTGGGTCATGTGTGTTTTAAAAACAATTTCCTTAAAAACATATTATTATTATTACTACTATGGTGGTAAAAAGCCTCTTTTGCATTAAAATAATATTATCGTACGTTCTTCAAATAATTAATTAGGATTATTATTATTATTTGTGTGTTCTATATTTATAACAGGAAAAAAAAGGACGCGAGATGGAGAAGATGAAAAGCTAAAGATTCAAGTAATTCTTCATAAGTGAGAAGTATTATTTCACTTTTCCATTTTATCTTTCTCCATAATATTTCACATTAGGGACAATGCTCATATTAAGTGTGAGGGAGAGATAAACTAGAAAAGTCAAATAAAGTCATATAATTTTTATGAAAAATAACATTTTTATGATCACATGCAAGCAATCTGACTATGGATTGATAACATTACTAGCATATTTATACCACCCAAAATTAAAATTGTGAGGATTAGATTTTAAGAATTCGGGTATCCATCTTTGATACCTAAGATGAATTTTTATCGTAGCTTTCGTCGAGTTAAGTTTGAATGCAAATTGCTAGTGTCCATCCCTCGTATACGGTTGTGTATTGTAGTTTGCCGACTTCTCAGAGCATTGGTATCGTTTAATTGTATGAGTGTGCAGTGATTTGTTAATTCTAAACTTATCTTGAAATCTTTATAGACCGCAGTAGAAACACGTTCGCGTGTTATAAACATTTTACTGATCATAAGGTGATAAAAATATAAATATAAGTAACCAATAACTTTGTTCAAAAAGCTTTTTAATAAAATTATCTGAAATTTGATCCGTACGAATTGAAGAGCGTAAAGCTGGTATCGCTGTGTTAATGAAGTGCGAAGGTTGCAAACTTCTAAGTTCGTTTAATACAGTGTGCTTATCCTAAGTATGGAGGAAAGCAAGTTTCCCCCAGTTAAAGTGAAATAAGGCAAAGATAAGCCAAAGTTCTAAAAAAATAGAAGAGAGGGGAAAAGTAAAAAGTGATAAAGTGAAGGAATAGTTGGTTATATTACAGATAAGGTGGATTATGATTTTATTATAAACATTTTTCAACAAATAAAAAAAGAAATAGTATTACTAAATAAATTGCCTCTTTTGATGTTTATGTTTGGTGTCTACGCCATGTCGGTGAAGTTTAGTTTCTTGTACAAGCTTATGGTAATTTGAACATTTCATGACTGCGCATATGAGTGACTTCCATTTACTATTTATTTTATTAAAACTGAGTGAGTGTGAAAACAAATCTTATCTATGAAAATTCGTGAGTCACTTTTTCGCTTTGATTGCTTGAGGGCAAGAAATAAGCTAAGTATAAGGGGATTTGATAACGCTCCAAATATACATAAAATATCCCTCGAAAATACATAAAATATATATGTTAACACATGAAATATTGAAAAGTTTGGTTGTTTGTTGTGTAATAATTGTTTCAGGACCAAGAATGAAGAAAATGACTAAACGTGCAAAGAAATTCTGTTAAATGCACTAACAGTCGTTATGAGAAGAATCTAGAAAAGACTATAATAAAGAATTAATGAACAAGGCCAAAGTACGGCGTAACTTTCATGCGGGATAAATGCCATTTAATTACACACCAAGTATGGCGCACAATTTATATTGTGCGGCGCACTTTTCCTGCAGTTACTCAAAAACCATTATGATGGCAATTATTGATGCAACTCTTGGCTTGCCATTTCCCACAATTGAAGTCTCAACCTCAGCTATAAATTGAGCACCAATTTGGTGCTAAAGACACACCTCAAAATCTCATTCCATTTCATCTTTGATAAAAAATAGTTAGGAAATTTGTTCTAGTGGAATTGTTAAAGAATCACCTTGTACTTCATCACATTCCGGGTTATAATCGAAGGAAGATACTATTTCATCTCAGAAGTTTGTGCTAAGGGGTTGTTATAGTCATTATAGTTGAATTTACAAGTTGTTATAATATCCGTTTGAAGGAAGATTCTTGTAAGCAGTGAACTATTTGCTATTGAATTTAGTATAAACACGTTTCCCTACTTTTATATTATGAATTCTGAATTGATCATGTTTATTATGTGTTTTGAATCTATAAATATGGAGGAGTTAAACATGTTTGTTTGGGGGTTATGAGGGTACTATGGATCTAACTTGGATAAACTAATGAATTTGAAAATTATTAATATGAACTTTATGTTTTTACACTTGGATCTCTTAATCATCATTTGGTCATCATACTAGTCCGAACATAGGTCGAAAGCCTCCGGCTATATGCTTGATTTCCAAGTTGTTTGTCTTTGACAACTAGATTTTAGCCTTGTGAGGATTGCTAATATAATGATCATTAACCGAGGATAAAAAGGTTTAACGATTAACCTCATGTCTAACGAACTTGGTTAAGAAAGCTCATATTCCTATTTTCCAAACATGAATCGAACTCAAAGCATTTTTATAATCAAAAGTAAAGGCCGAAAGGATTTTTAATTATAATAAATAGACAATCATTTTAGTAAACTACCCGTTTCTTTAATCGATTATATGTTAATTCTTGACCCCATTATCCATCCAAGTTTACCATATTTACTCTTATTCCCTAAGCAAACATCATTTTATATCTTGAATTAGAATCATTATCTTTAGATCGTGACAATCTATAAGATATCCATTTTCGTAATATAATCGACCCTTTTTAAGAATAACCAATCCCGTGGAATGACCTAGTCTTACTCTAAACCTATACTATAAACGGGGATTTATACTTTACCCATGTATTAGTTAGAAATCGGATAAAACTATAATTATAAATTTAAAGCTTTTATAACACATCACACGCCCCAACGGCGTTTGATTTGGGTAGGATGCGGTGTGGTAACTCCGGCAACGCCAATGACACGTTAACATAACGCATAGCACGACGTTACCATATCTAGTGCTTTAAGGATCATATAGACAAGTTATTCAAGTAATGAATTTCGTAACCATGACCACTTGATTTAAGGCTCCAAATCATACGCTTCACCAAGAGCAAAGGTTTGTTTTTTTGGCAAAATATATCAAAGATCACGATGTGATAACGGATCATCAACCGATGAAAATAAAACTACACGGTTTAACTAACATGTTATGCATTAGGCGTGCGTACGATGTCGCTTGGCCATTAATATGGTCATTTTGAAGTTAATGTTGTGTTGGTTGGTTTTAGTGGGTTCTTAGCTTAGCCATTAACATGTCATTTTGGGTTGTCATTCTTTTGGCTGCCCCGTTTTGTTACATTTCATACACTATGTAACCTATAGACTTATTAAAGTGAGAACTCGATTTGAATCTGAAAAACCAAACCTATGCTCGAGCTTAAGAATCTGATTTCCTTAAATTGAAGCATACTAAAAAATAGAACATTGCATTTGCAATGCCAACTCAAAATTGATACATTGAAAGAAGTTTAAAACACCTAAAACTAGATATCTACTAACTAGGGGTGAAAATAAGCCGAGCTGCTCGTAAAAAGCTCGAGATCAGATCGGTAAAAAGCTCGAACGAGCCAAACCTAAACGAGCCCGAGCCTAGATTGGTGCTCATTTAATAATCTAGCCTGAGCCTGAGCTCCATCACTACAACAATATAAGGGTTTAGGGTCGACAATTTCGACCCTAAGTTACAAAGGGTGTCGACCCAAAGTACTTAGGGTCGACAATTTCGACCCTAACATGTCGACCCAAACTATTCGACCCAAAATTCTTTAGGTCGACTTTTTCCTTTGCATTTTGGGTCGACAGTGGGGACCACAACATTTCCACCATAAAAGTTGACTAATTTTAGGGTCGACATTGTCTTTGAGACTTTGGGTCGACAATGTCGACCCTAAACTTTTTTTATTTATTAAAAACGTTTTAATATTAAAAACAAATTAATTATTAAAATTTAGGGTCGACATTACCCTTTATTTTTTGGGTCGATAATGTCGACCCTAAGTTTTGTATTTGCTTAAAAGCTATAGTGGTGTTCCACGTGGATTTTCCACCCAGTTTAGGGTCGACATTGTCGACCCTAAGTGTGATATTAGGGTCGACAATGTCGACCCTAAACTGTTGCTGGGCAAAAAAAAAACTGGACTCACCATGCCAGTTTTCCAGATTTTTTCCGGAAAAAAATCTACGTTTCATCAAATCAAGAATTCGCCAAATCCACCGTACGATACAATAACAAATCATTAAACGTTACAATACCACAAATCCACGATACGATAAATTACTATTCAAGAAATCCACGATACGATAACAAGTCTAAAAGTTTCACAAGTGTTACAAATTCACGATACAAACATAACAAGTCTAAAAGTAATAAGTCTAACAAATCCATGATACAAACATGACAAAACCACAAAACGCCTAATCCGACTCCTCCGACTCATCCTGCACCTCCTCATTATCCCCCTCCTCGTCCTCCGAGTAGTCACCACCCGATTGTTGATTGTCCTCTCTCACGTCATTGTCTTCACCCGCCTTGTCTCGAGCCAATTCGTCAACGCTCCGCGTATCGTTATTATGGGGATTGGTTATGAAGCGGGGAAGTTCGGGTTGACTGTAAGAAGTAGATGCTAGGTTGGAGTTCATAACGGGGTGATAACAATTGTTAAAGGTATTATTGTTGACGGGAGTGAAAGGAAATTGGCCGACATAGGGAGGTTGGAGTGGTTGGAGTGGGGCGGTATATCTAGGTGTGCCGGTATATCCAGGTGGGCCGATATATTGACACTACAAGAAAAAGTAGAACAGGTGACGGAATTTTCCCGGGCGACATTTGTCGCCCGGGAAAGGTCGCTAAACGACAAAAGGCCGTCCGACGTGGCACAAATTCTTATAGACTTTTTAGTCAAAGTTGGAAGAGAGTTTCCCGGGCGACATGTCGCCCGGGAAAACATTTATAAAAAAAATTATTTTACGTGAATGATTAAGTGCAGTGATTAATATTATTAAAATTTTGTTGTAGTATCCCGGGCGACATGTCGCCCGGGAAAACATTTATAAAAAAATTTGACCAAGAAAATCAACGAAAATCTTAGCGGCATTTTTCCCGCTCACTTTCCCGGGCGACATGTCGCCCGGGAAAACATTTATAAAAAAAATTATTTTACGTGAATGATTAAGTGCAGTGATTAATATTATAAAAAGCATACGAATTACATTCCAAATGACAAACTACTCCAGGAGAAGATCCTGGAGAATAGCGTGGAGGTGTTGAAGATCTGGGAGAGTAAATTGGAGTCGATGAAGATCCTGGAGAATAAATTGGAGCCGTTGAAGCTCCAGGAGAACCAACCAGTAGACGGACTCGTTCCTCCTTCCACACAAAAAATTTACATCTGTTGGACATCTAATGTACAATGATACCATATTGACTCATCCGTTGAACATCTAATGTACAACGATACCATATTGACTCATCCGTTGAACATCGAATGTGTAACGATAACATATCGACTCATCCGTTG
>BQNB010135138.1:0-18205 GCA_026074375.1 Tanacetum coccineum | reverse complement strand
TATTTTTGCCATTTTTCACTGTGTTTTGGGTTTAATTGGGTTATTTTAGGTACAAACGAATATGTGTATTTTACACTTATCATTTATTCATATTGTGAATTGGTTAAACATACAACTCGAATCTAAATATTTTGAAGGCAAACTTTTAAAACGTAAACGAACTTGTAAACTATTCAACCCCCCTTCTAGTTTCCACACGAACTATTAGTCGTATCTTCTTTCCCTGGTTGTATCAAATATCTTACCGTTTGCATACCTTATTTGAAGATAATCATGAAATTCCATATCTTTACACTTGATGTCCCATCTCTCATTATCACAAAACAATACCATTTCTCGAGGACACCGTGCTCATCCCTTCCATAGATTGAATCACCTTTGTTCCAATCTTTTAAATTTGGGTCACAAGTTGGCCAAAATCTACTTAGGTCTCCATTCTTGACTCGAATAGGCTTACAAGAATGCAATTTCCAAGTTACCATTCCTGGCTCAGCCATTTTCGTCTTTCCCTTGCGCCCTATGAGTGGTTCCTGCACATCATCAAAACAAACGAAGGTATCTTCGTTGCACTCATCAGTATCATAAAGGTGATTATACTTTTCAAATTTCAAACATAAAGGAGAGTCATATGAGAATAGATCTTCAGCTATTTCTAAAGGATCAAATGACTCTTCCTCTTGGATTGTTTTAGGCTTGAGAATAGATCTTCCCCTATTCCTAACGAAATATCTATATAGAAAACATTTATTCGAGCACGAATAATAGCTAGCAATGGTCTACCCAATATCAAAGTCTCATTAGGATCTCCTAACATATCAATAACTACAAAATCACATGGGAATACGAACTTATCATTTTTTACAAGAACATTTTCCGCTATTCTCCTAGGAGCCTTTTTTCCGATATCATCCATTTCAACTAACATTGTTGTTTCCTTAAGATTAGTTAGTTTTTAGATATTTAAACATCGAGTATGGCATGCTATTAACACTAGCACCTAAATCTTCCAATGCATACATATTTAAACTACCAATAGTACATGGAAGAGTAAAACTTCCTGGTTTTAACTCTTTTGGAGGTAGTTGGCATGACAAAACTGCTAATGAACCCTCATTCTTCTTCTTAGTAACTTGCACATCACAATTAGAAATAAAAGACACACCATGGAGTTTGTTAGTATCATTAGAACAAGTTCCAACACTCTGAGCATCATTGTCAGCAAATATTGCTTTGTAATGACCAATTGGGGTAGATGTTGTGGGCGCCTCCTTATCAGCCTTTGCCTGGAAATCCTTTGTTAATTGTTCATTTACGTTTCCAAGTTCTTTAGTGCGGTGTTTTGGTTCCTTATGTTCGTATATGTGTTCCCCTAAAGCTTTTCCATCAAATCTTCAGTCCTAGTCCTTCTCCTAGTCGACTCCTCAATGTGCTTGTTGATGAGTTCCTCAAGGCTTGGTTTCTTTTCGCCAAAAGGTGGGTGATTCTCCATGCGCGTATAGTATCTCGGTGGACCCACGCGGTACCTAGCTTCGTTTCCAACATTGTTTGGAAAAGATCTTCCAAACTCACCATACTTGACCTCCTCAACTCCCTTAACTTCTTCGTTGAGCGGGCATTCCTTGTTAAGATGTGTTCCTCCACAAAGTACACAACCTTCTTGGATAGCATGAACATTCTCTTTAAGCTTCTTCATGTCTCGCCCGAGACTATTTAGCTTGCTTGTGATAGCAGCAATTCCATCCGAGCTATCACTGCTTGCCTCTTGTTACTAGACCTATTATGCCATTTTTGTTAATGATCTGCCTTGTTCGGAATTAATTCCAATGCTTGAGTTGGTGTCATACCAGGGATAGGCCCCTAGAAATCAAGCATTTGGCAGGTCAAGATGTCCAGCCCCTTATAGAAGATATTAACTTTTTGTTGGCTGTTCAGATCATGTGTTGGACATTTGTAGAGGAGATCAATGTACCTTTCCCCAGCTTGGTACAATGTTTCATCGCCCTCTTGCTTGAAGTTATGAATCTCTTTAAGTTGTTTTGCGGTCTTGGAAGGTGGAAAATACCTTTGGATGAAGGCTTTCTCGAGCAAATCCTAAGTGTTGATTATTCCCGAGGGTATCCAGTCAATCCATCTCTTGGTAGCTCTAGTGAGTGTGATATGGAAAACACGTAACATGATTACGTCATGAGAAACTCATGGGATGCTGAGGAGACCGACAATGTCCAAAAATTTTCTACGTATTCATGAGCATCATCATTCTTGTTTCCCGAGAAGGTGTCTTCCTTTAACTCTCTCATAAACTGGCTCTTGATCTCAAAGTTGACATTGTTCCCAATCTTAGGTTTAACCACACCCGGAGATTGGTTCCCTCGAGTTAATGCCAAGTATTGCTCCATAGTGAGCGTGTTGATGTCAACGTCACCCATCTTGCAACCTGAGATTTAACACAAACAAAATAAATTATCAAAACAAAGTAAAGGTAAAAACAAAAATAAAAACAAAAGAAAATTTTAAATGCACAAATATTGCAAAAATTCAAATTAGAAACTAGTTTTAGCTCCCCGGCAGCTCGCCAAAAACTTGATGCGTATTTTCTTTTAACTAATTACCAAGTTTTAAATTTATAAAACTCGTTTACCTATGGTATACAACGCACTAACAGGCAGAGAACCCGATCGTATGTAGTGTAGGAATGGTAAATCCGAGGTCGTCCCAAGAGCTAAGTGTTTAGGTCTATAATCTGAATTAATTGTCACTGTTTTGAAAGCTGATTTGATAATAATATGCAATGAAAATAAATACGAAAATAAAATGAAAATGTAATAAAGGGAGAAAGGTGTACTAGCCTAGATACTACTCTATTAGTGTGAAGATGATATTTACTAGTACAATGTCTAATTCCAATTTATTATGGTAGTTCTAATATCATTAGGTTCGAGTTGTAATTGCAACCTAACCTGTACTTCCTATGATCTCAATCATGTTGCTCACGAAAATCGAGCATCTAGGTTGTAGTCATTAAACCCCAACTACTCTAAAGACTTGTCTAAATGTCGACAATCCTACTACTCGATATTAAACCCTCCTAAAAGGATTTCACACGCTTTATAAGTGCCTAATCTAATGTAGCCAATGGAATAGGCAACCCCTACACTCGAAATAGATCTCATCCTATCTCTTCTAACATAATAGACTACCTTTCAACTATTCCCGCCTACTCAATAGCTAAAAGGATCTACACAAGCCTTAGCACTACCAAAACATGAGGATCTATCAACAAGCAATTAGAATATCCAAAAAATGACAATTAAACTAAGAAACATACATCATCACAATAATAATTAGGCTAGCACTAAAAGTGCTTGGCCACTCATATTAAGATTTGCAGAAATAATAATGAAGGAAATCTTGGATTGATTGAACATTATAATTCTTACAAACAATCGAAGAATGATTAATACAATAACGGTTTAAAGCAAATTGTCCCTTGGAATGACACTAAATGGAGCTGGAAAATCCCTCCTAATGAAGCCCTAGTCGTCACTTGAGAGTCCTCAGTGGAAAGAATGACGAAATAAGCAGAATTAGGGCTTGTATTTATAGACTCGATCCAACTATGGTGTAGCCTTAAGTGAGTAGCTACGCCATAGTTCCTATGTTGCACGCGTACCTTTAAAAGCTTGACATAGTTAAGGCGTAACTCAAAGGCATGATTATGCCGTAGTTACTCCCTAAATGATATTCACCTATAGTTATGGCGTAACCCCAACAGGTCAACTAAGCTGTAGTTAAGATTTTGACTATACATCTTTGGGTCAGGTAGAGTATGGGTTACGGCGTAGTTCCATCAAATCAACTACGTCGTAACTTTCTTCTGGGGCATCTACTCTATGCATTTTTCATCACCTGCTCTTCCATTTCTGTGTCTTTCTATTCCAAATCTCATATTTTCCTTAAAACGAAACATGAAACAATTAAGTACACATTTTCATACAAATATAACAATTATGAGCATATTCACAAAAGAATTTGATACTAAAAATTATAAACTATTTGATGTTATCAGTCGGCCACAAAGTTGATAGAGAATGTCCTTTTCACATAAATTATACAAACTCTCAACCTATTGACAGACGAACAAAATGCTCAAAGAAAAGTCGATATTAAGGAATGTTTCATAGTTCATACTCCCTAAGTTCGTTAGTGTTTAAGGAACCTAACAAACGTTGAGTTTCAATTCATATAAGGGCTAATTCCATTTGTACTAAAAAAAAATGAAATGCAATCCTATCCTAAAAAACATGTTTTCATAAAATTATCCCAGGTTGTCTCGAAGTACAACAGTTGCTCATAAAAGTACGACAGGTTGCCCCAAAAAATGCGTTTTTTAATATTAAAGTACACATTTTTTGGGGCAACCTAATGTACTTTTATGGGCAACTGTTGTACTTCTGGGCAACCTGAGATAATTTTATAAAATAATGTTTTTTGGGATATGATCGCATTTTACTTTTTTTTTAGAGTAGAAATGGGATTTTCCCTTCATATAATACATATATACTGCAACTGAAAGTCTAAAGATTGATTGATGGAAAAGAAACATAATTGGAACTTGAATGTGATAGAGATAAGAAGCTGTTGGACCACAACTTTATGATTAATAACATGTATTTATATTCTATTAGCTAGTTTCGTAATATGTCACAACAAGCTGTCGACATAATTTTTGACACCATTATCATAGTAATTTGGGTGATGCGGACTCTCGTAATGACACGGTTTTGTGTAACTCTTCCAAGTCGGCAATCCATCTCATTAACAAGATTCAAGCTCTTATATTTGGTTGGATTAACAACCGGAGTCGGAAAATTAGATAGATTTTGGGAAATGCATAAGCAGCCCGCAGGCACTTGTGTATTGAGTTAAATAATTGTTAGAGTAAACTACACCGTTGGTCTTTGTGGTTTGCGTTGACCAGCGTCCCTAGTCCCTTGACCAAAAAAGTTGGGACTAACGGCGGAAAACGTTTGCGGTCGGATGGTGACCCTTAAGGGCTAATACGGGGAAACCGTTTTACCACTTCTGGAGGATGGTGCAACTTTTTGGTAAGGGACTAGGAACGTTGGACAACGCAAACCACAAGGACCAACGTTGTAGTTTACTCTAATTGTTAATACACGGAAACTTGGGCGTTTATTACTTGGACCATATTCACAATTTATTTGCATGCTCGAACAAATAGCTCATTGCTAGTTTACTTATTCAAGATGGTTACCCGAACATAATGGAGACGATCTATAATAGAGTTAATTTGTGTGTGCAACACATTTTTTTTATGTAAATATGAGTCTGAAGTAAGTGTGAGTAAATAAAATTATTGATTTAAATTGTAACTAAATATTTAATTATATAGAGTTGAGATCCTCAAAAAACAAGGGCAAAAAAAAGGGTTAATCCTAACCACTCATTTTTTCCCCTCATTCCACTTTATCTCCTTTTACTTAAAACTTAAATTATATAGCAACCGATTAAATGTTAAACGAAAAAAAATACACCTTCGCGACGAGTTTTTTTTTATCTTGCTATAGTGGGGCACTTATATATACTTTCGTACGAACTTTTTTTTCGATTTTTTTTTCATTCACATGTCAGAAAAATTCTGTTTCTTGGGATTTTTTGAAATCAAATGAGATTGTGATACAAATCTCATGTGATTTTTTCAGATGTGATTGAAAAAAAAAACGGGAAAAAAGTTCGTCGAAAGTATCGCAACGAGTAATTTTTTATCTTTCTATAGAGGGCACTTCTATATACTTTCGACGAACTCTTTTTTCGAATTTTTTTTTCAATCACGTCTGAAAGAATCACATGAGATTTGTATCACAAATCACATGTGATTTTATGAAATCACATGAGATTGTGATACAAATCTCATGTGATTTTTTCCAGATTTGTTTTTTTTCAGATGTGATTTTTCCACGAAATCTTTTTTCGATTTTTTTTTTCATTCACGTCTTAAAAAATCACATGAGATTCTGTATCACAATCTCACTTGTGATTATATGAAATCACATGTGATTTTATGAAAATCAATGAGATTGTGATACAAAATCTCCATGTGATTTTTTCAGGACGTGATTGAAAAAAAAACAGGAAAAAAAGTTCGTCGAAATGTTATCACACGAGTATTTTTTTTATCTTTCTATAGAGGGCATCTTCTATATCTTTCGCGAACTCTTTTTCTCGATTTTTTTCAATCACGTCTGAAAAAATCACCATGAGATTTGTTCATATTAACATGTGATTTTGTGAAATACAAGAGATTATTCCAGGACGTGGGCTGAGAAAAAAAATTGAAAAAAAAGTTCGTCGTAGTATTATAGAAGTGCCCCTCTATAGAAAGTATGATTTAATTTCTCGTCGCGATGGTATGTTGCGTTTTGAGTATCGATATAACGGTTTATGAGATATTTAAATTTTTAAAAAATAAGATGAAAGTGGGTTTTTTAATTAATTTAAAATATAAATTAATCTATAACCATTAGATGAAATAAATTGGGATAACAAGATGGAGCGTAAATAAAATTATTGATTTAAATTGTAACTAAATATTTAATTATATAATGAATTGTGTTGTTAGTTTATAAGTATGAGTCTTTTAATATTATTCATTTTTCTAAGTTTTTAAGTTTCAAACAAATGTGTTTTCTTTTTATATGTAATATAAATAATTATTTTTAGCTGTTAAGAAAAACCATGTTTAAGTACGAAAGTTTAAAAACAGTAAATCTCATTTCTGAAAAGGCTTAATGGTTTGAAAAGTATCGAAGTTTCCACGTTACTATTGTTAGCATCAATATTTTAATTTTTTTAAACAATTCAAATTTTTTGTTAATCTTTCTATTCTAGCTCTCTAACTGATGTGACATTAGTTAATTACTTTTCAACTGTTATATTAACGGCCGTTTGCAACGTTAGTCCTTTATACTAACGATCGTTTTTTCTCCTTCAAAAAATTATTTTCAAATTATTTTTAAAATTTATACACATTTTTATTTACATTTTTATACACGTTTTTATACACGTCTTTATACACGTTTAAACACACATTTTTATACACGTTTTTATACACGTCTTTATACACGTTTTTAAACACACATTTTTATACACACATTTTAATACACGTATTTATACGTGTTTTTTATACACGTTTTTATACACACATTTTTATACACGTTTTTATACAAATTTTATACACGTTTTCTCTACACACGTTTTTATACACACATTTTTATACATGTTATTATACACACATTTATATACACGTTTTTATACACACGTTTTTACACATATTTTTATACACGTTTTTATACACACATTTTTATACACGTTATTATACACACATTTTTATACACGTTTGTATACACACGTTTTTATACACATATTTTTACTCACGTTATTTTACACACATTTCTATACATGTTTTTATACACGTTTCTATATACACATATTTATACACGTTTTTTACACATATTTTATACACGTTTTTATACACATGTTATTATACGCGTGTTTATACACATATTTTTATGCACGTTAACACATTTTTATACATATTATTATATACACGTTGTTATACACACATTTTTGTACACGTTTTTATACACATATTTTTCTACACATCTTTATACATGGTTTTATGCACATTTTAATAAACGTTTTTGTACAGAAATTTTTATGCACGTTTTTATACACACATTTTATACACATATTTTTATGCACACAATTTAATACACGTTTTTATACACACGTTTGTATAGACACATTTTTATACACTCATTTTATAGACACATTTTTACACATGGTTTAATACAAGTTTTTATACATAGTTTTATTTAACAAGTTTTTTCTCTCTCCAAAACACTCTTTTCTTCCCTTTTAAGAGGCTTTTGCAGAGAAAAAAGTATTTAAATAAAATCATGTATAAAAATTGGTATATAAAAACTTGTATAAAACCGTGTATAAAAATGTGTCTATAAAAACATGTGTATACAAATGATAACGTGTATAAAAATGTATGTATAAAAATGTGTGAATAATAACATGTATAAAAATGTGTGTATAAAAAACATGCATATAATAACGAAGATAAAAATGTGTGTATAATAACGTGTATAAAAATATGTATAAAACATGTATAAAAAAGTGTGTATAAAAACGTGTGTATAAAAAGGTGTATAAATATGTGTATAAACACGTGTATAAAAATATGTGTGTACAAAACGTGTATAAAACCGTGTATAAAAATGTGTGTATAAAAACGTGTATATAATAACGTATATAAAAATGTGTATAAAAACGTGTATAAAATTTGTGTATAAAATTGTGTAAAATACCATGTATAAAAACGCGTATAAAAACGTGTATAAAAACATGTATAAAATGTGTGCATAAAAACGTGTATAAAGACGTGTATAAGAACGTGTATAAAAATGTGTATAAAAACATGAATAAATTTTAAAAATAATTAGAAGATATTTTTTAAAGAAAAATAACGGCTGTTAGTAGAAAGAATTAACGTTGCAAACGACTGTTAGTATAACGGTTGAAAAGTAATTAACTAATGTCACGTCGGTTTGAGAGCTAGAATATGAAGATTAACAAAATATTTGAATTGTTTAGAAAAATTAATACATGGATGCTAACAATAGTATAACGTAGAAACTTTGATACTTTTTCAAACCATCAGTACTTCTGAAAAAGAATAGAAAGAACCCATCCTTTCTTTTAATAACTTCCTTGTAATATAAAACCAAAAGAGTTAATGCATAAGTCGTCCATGTGGTTTGCCAGGTTTAACGAAAATGGTCTAAGACTTTTATTCCTTGATCCTCTCACTATGGTTTTGACATGTATCGGGTTTGGTCCCTTGACCACTAATTCCTTTAGTTTGACCGTTAATTGTTGGTTTAGATGGTGGAAATGACATAAATACCCTCATAAGTGTTTCTTCAATGGTCCTTGTGGTTTGTTGCGTAATTTTATTTATTATTTATTTCTTTTTAATTCTTAACTATTTTATACATTCCTTTCATGTTTTATACCGTTTTTATGTTTTTCTACGTTTGGTACGTTTTTGTGACAACCGATAATTTTGGGTTTACATTTATATATAAACTTGAGTGTTTTATTCTAAACAAGCAAATTTTAGACTTTAACTTATAACCGGGAAAGTATCTCGCGTACTATGAGAAACAACTTTGAACGCACAACGACTCTACACTAAGTTTAGTCTACTTATAACTAGTATGTTATCATCATAATAAGCATGTTTTACGTTTCATATGCATAAGGTTTTAAAACTTTTACGTAAACCATTCATACTTGCATAAAATTGCATGCATGTATGCACAAACTACCCAACACCTTACCACCTTTTCATATATACCCATATACTCTTATATGCTTCCAAAATAAATAAAAACCCCCTAGTAGTACAAAAACTGACCACCCCTTTATGTACATATTAACACTTGCCTTTTGGACTTAAAAACCTCCATCTCCTATTCACATCACAAGCATGTGACTAGCTAACTTTGGAAGACTAAAAATCCCTCCCCTCCCTTTCATTTACATGGCTAAATATCGAGCATGTGATCACATTGCTTCTAATGCCATAACATACTCTTGTGACCTTCTAAAGGTAGTCAAACAATACCCTAAATAACTTATAAGAGTAGTACTTCCATACTTGTTCTCTTTATACTTCAAAAACTAACAAAATGCATTTCTTTTTCTTCTCTACATTGCATGGCAGAAAGTGGGTCAAAACATGGGTATTTCAAAAATATAAGTGTTCTTGCAAGGTTTGAACTTAGGTATTAGTTAGCTAGTGAATTGGGTTGGTAAATTAGGGTTTATTTAGGATTCTTGGGTAATCTTGCATACTTGAGCATCCATCTTCATCCATCTTTGTAAGTATTATTATTTTAATATTTACATATGCTTTCCACATTTCATATAAGATTTATACCTCCTTAGTATGCTTGTGTATTAGATAAAGTTGATTAAAAACTTGTTTTGTGAAACTCAAAACTAAGCAGATTTTTAGGGTTGCCTTGTGTGCTTGTAACGACCACTCTAGGATAGTCTATGAGCAAAAATATTTTCATATTCACTTAATATAAGGTGTTAGATAAATTTCTAAAGGTGCCAAATAGAATTCGGATTCGTTTACATTTTTGAATGATTTTTACAAGATTAGTGTGCAAATCTGAGTTCTGGACTTTGAGCGTAATTATGAGCCTCTTAAGTGTAGTTTGGCATTTTGGGCTAGTTGAGAATTTTGTAGATAATACTTTAACTTAAACTCAGCAAGTTTAATCAAGAAGAGACGATAAAAATTGAGTTAGTTATGACTAAATGAAAATCAACAAAACAAACTGTCCAAAAGACAGCCGGACCTTTGTGTCTTCTAGGACCCATATGAACCGTTTAAAATTTGATTCACTTTACGAGGCTTACATGGTTGGAAAGATAACTTAAAAACCTTCAACCTAGACTTTTGAAACGTGCTATTTCAGTAGAAAACGAGTGAGATACGGTTTTGTGAAGTCGAGATAACCCTAATTCCAGCAAGCTATTTTATGAGGTTTTTAATAGAAAACACTTGTAAATTTGTTTGTAAAGTATATTTGGAACTTAGAAAACCTTAGACACAAACATAGTAGGGTGATAAAAATATTTATAAAACTCATATGCATTTGGTGCACTCATATTGTAAACCTAAAGCGCCTCATTATTAAATTAGGTCGCGGTTAGGACTTGTGCTACTTTGAACTTGCGTTATTTTCCGATTGTACTACTTTGCTTAAGGTGAATTTCATAGCTTTACTTTTACTTAATACTTGTTTTGAAATACTTTAGGGTGAGAATACATTGATCGTTTTTACATATGGACACAAGTACTTTAAACTTTTACGTATTGCCTAAGTTTCCCTATTGCCATGAAGTCTCCATCATGAATCGTTAATTACTTTGTGTAAGCACGAATGTTGTGTGATGAGGTGTCATTTTATACACTATTTCGGGGTCATTTAACCCCTTAAATCATGCAAATATGCCCTGATTATGTGCTTAATCGTTTGTTTTTAGTTTTTTAGAAATTGGATGGCATTTGGAGGAAATACACGTGACTTGGGCTCATTTGGAAAAGAAACAGACAAGATTACGGACCTACACCAAATCTTTTGAAGAATTATGAATACAGCGCGTGCAGACGGCATCGCAGGCATAAAGCGACGCCGTCGTGATCTATCTAGTGACGGCGTCAGAAATCTAGCGACAGCGTCAGGACGTGACCGACTTAAAAAAGGATCTAGGATCATCTACGTGGCGACGGCGTCAGGACTTCAAAGCGACGCCATCGCAACAATTCTTCTATATATATTAAACTGAAATTAGGGTTTTAAGTGTGTAACTTTGTATAATTTTAGGGAGACGAACCTTAGTCGTTCTAGCAGCTTTTTAGGTCATTTTTAGGGCCTCAAAACCCTATTGTAACTACCTTCAATCCATGTTTTAATCAAGTAAGATTGTTTATCATTAATCATTCAATATGTCTATGTGTTGTTTGATTGATTTATGTTCTTGCTTTATCTTTAACATGCTAGGCTAAACCATCCTTTGTATTTACTTATGATTGCATGAAACTTAGGTTGTAGATCCTTTTGATGTTGCTTCTTGTTGATGGATGTGCGCGTTAGGCTCTAGAAAACTAGCCATAAGATATTAAATTGGCATAGACGTCTAGGGAAACGCGAGTAGTGTAGAAAGGATACCATCCATAACAGTCTTCATACTACCTTACCCCTAATATGGTTGATCCCTCTTAAGATATTTCACATGCATTTAATATACTCTTAGGGGCCATGTAATAGTCTTCATACTACCTTACTTGTGGTTTGCCCTAACAGAATATTAAATAGACGACGGGTTCGTGTAATCCGTTCATGACCTAGGAAATACTTACACAGATCATCACAAGTGTGACAAGGCAACATATCTAGGAGAAGCAATCTGAGGAGTAGTGCATGATTAGGTAAATACATCTTTTTATCATAAAGTCATCACCATTAGTTTAGATTATATTTAGTTTAATTATTAGTTAATCAACCAACCTCTCAAACCATTGATTTACTTGCTTTCTATAAAATATAAAAATACAAAAAGATTCTTCTCTCAACCCCTTAGAATTCTGTTAGACCGTGTGTTAGCCTCACTTTTTAGTGAAGCTGGCGTCTTACACGTGAATTGGACTAGCTATAGACCAACTGCTAAACGCATGGACTATTATTGTAAACGATGTATAGATAGCTTTGTGTTAGGCTATAAATACCCTCCATGTCTCTCCATGGGGGGTGGGTGGAAGTTCATTTTGTATTTTTCTCTTTCTCTTTCTAATAATACATCTTTTATTTCTCCAATCTCTCTCTACTCCCTCTCTCACTAGAACACCATGTTTCATCTTTATTATTTTGATCAACCAAGACCCCCCAAAAAGGTGGTTTTGTAACGTAACAAGTGGTATCAGAGCTAACAAGGGGGTGTTTTGTATTGTGTGTTGTGTTCGTGGGCTGTAACAGCTTATTATAAGCTTATGTTCGTGGGCTTATTTTCCTGGAAAAAGCCACAGACTGATTTTTGTGTGTTGTTAAGTAAATCTGTTTTTATGACAGTTTATTGTAGTTTATTTCTTGTTTTTTTGATAAGTTTTTTGGTCCCTTATTATCTAAAACTTAGCAAAGAGCAGATATGATCATTTTTCACTTTCACAGCTTGTCCAAGCTTATTCAGCAGCTTAATCTGGTTATTGTTGTGGCTTATTATGGTGTCCAATCTGCTGATTCAAAAGTACCTTTTCTGGGCTTATTTTTGTTCTTAACAGCGGTTTGGGAAAGGTAGGAAAACCTAGATCCGGAATTTCAGGAAAAAGTACGCAAGTACAAGTAGCGGTTTGATTTAAACCACCACCATTGTGCCAACGGTTTGGTGGTAGCGGTTTGATAACTGGTGCCAGTGGTTTGTACACTTTCATGGTTTACGGAAACAAACCACTGCCCATTTTAAAACCTGGCAGCGGTTTGCTGTGTGCCAGCGGTTTAGTGTTTTTAACTTAGCAGCGGTTTTTCAAAGTTTTGGCAGTGGTTTGATTACAACTTTTGGCAGCAGTTTGGTAATCCAATTGACAGCAGTTAGGGGTTTTTAGATAGATTTGACTGAGTCAATTCGGTATTTACCGAGTTGACCGAGTCAAACTCAGTGAGTCAACTCGGTATTTACCAAGTTGACCGAGTCAGTCAACGAATCAACCAAGTTAGTTCAGGTCAACGAAACAGAAAGAAGAAGGAAGAAGCAGACTTGACTGAACTCAAAAACCACAATTAACTAAACCCATAATTCATTACAACAATAATCAAATATAACCACAACCTTCGTCACATATCATTCCAATAAATCCAATAATCTAACCTAAAACCCTTCGTCACAAAATCAATCACAACCATCCTCCTACACTCATCTACATCCTTCAACAAGACTCGAAACAAAATAAATTATCAAGATCTCAGTTTTGTTTTTTCGTGTGATTCAATTTAACGAAGACCTTAACAGATCCAGAACACGTAATGAAAAACTCATCATTGATCTTTGAAGCATAGCTTCTTATTGTTTATTCGAAATCTTACAAGAAAAGAACTAAAACAAGAAGTGTTTCGTTCCTCTTTATTTTGATTAAAAGACTCAAAAAACTCGAAAGAACATATACAAAGACCTACCCGAGACCTTTTTAAAAAAGATCTTGACGCCCTTGAACCGATTATGCTCCAAAAGGGTTGAGGTTGCTTAGTTTTGTGTGAAGAAAGATCATGAGGGATTCATTTAAATGGAAGGCGATGTGTGTGGGATATGAGATTAAAAGATCTGCTGCTGGTTGTCTTGTTATTGACTGCTTATGGGGAGGGGAGCAGATATGATCTAAGAGAAGATGGGGGCGGTTGTGAAGATTAGGGTTAGTGGACTTTATATATGAGTAATATTAGGGTCATGGAGATTAAAGTATCCTTTTATAATCCCTAACAATTAGGGTTATGTGTGTAATACTTTTGGAATGGGCCGTGTATATGGGCTGTGCGCCAAACCAGGACTTTAACACAACAACATTGGGCCGAATTTATTAAAGAAAGTTGGAATTATCATTCATAACAGGCTAGGTGTTTATCAAGTAATTGGGCCGACAGTTTTGTAATGGTGTTGGGCTGGGGTTTATCTCATAAAAAACTAGGCCGAGTATTAATGGAATTAAGGGCTGCTGAGTATAAAAGATGTTGGGCCGAAAATGTTTATGGTATATCTATTTTGGGCTCGTGTTATCGGATTAAGCCGGGTAGTAAAACAAAATGATGTCGGGTAATGTCTAAGTGACCGAGTTTTATTACTTGGACATGCTATGCTTATGTTTCATTTTTTTGAGCCTGATATCTGTTAACAATCATGACACATCAATAATCACGAACAACAACACAACAAACACAATACATTATACTAAAAACGATCTTTATCAAAATTCACCTTCATTCATAATGGCTAGTATTGAGTATAATTGGGAGAGGTGGGTGATAAGAGTCTTCAGGGGGGGGGGGGTAGTGGGGTATGTCGGGGGTTGTTGTGGTCGGTATTGGGGAGTGGTCAGGTGGGATGAGGAGGGAGGGAGGGAGTAATATTTGTAGTGGTAGGGGTGTCGGGGAGGTTGTAGGGGTGTGCGGGGGAGGGGTGGTTGGGGGATGAAAGAAGGGAAGTAAAGCCGATAAGTAAAAGAGGGAGGCAAAAGTGAAACAATGGAGTGGGAGAAAGAAAGATGGAGATAGCAAAAGAGGAGGAAATGTGGAAGAAAAAAGAGGGGGAGGAGATAACAAGGACAGAAAAATAAGGTAAAAGGGGGAGGGAGCAGGAAAGAAAAAAACGGAAGAGAAGAATAAAGGGGGAGACGAAAAATAGGAAAGAACGGAAAAAATGAAAGAAGAGAGAAGGGAAAAGGGAAAAAAGAGAAGGAGAAGGGAAATAAAGGGGGATAAAGGGAAGAGGAAAGAGAAGGGAGGGGAGAGGAAAAGGAGAAACAAGAATTAAATAAAAAGGAAAAAAGAGGAAGGGGAAAGGAAGAAGACAGAGACAAGGAGAAAGAGAAAAGGCGCAAGAACAAGAGGACAAAGAGAAAAAAAGGGATAAATAAGAAAGGAAAAATAAGAAAAAGGAGAGTGAGAGAAAGGTAGAATGAAAAAGGGGGAAGAGAAAGAAGAAAAAGAGGAAAGGGAAGACAGAAGAGGAAAATAAGAGAAAAGAACAGGAGAAGCAATGAAAAGGGGAAAGGAAAAAAGATACGAAAACAGAAAAGAAACGGGAAAAGAGAAAAAAAAAAAGCCAGGAAACAAAATAGGAGTAAGGAAAAGAGGAGGTTGGGAAGAGAAAGGAAGGAAGAGGAGAGGAAAAGAAAAAGGGATAAAGAAAACAACAGAGAAAAGAAGAAAGAAAAGGAAAAACCAAGGAAAGTAACTAAGGAAGGAGCAAAACAGGAGCACAGGAAAGGAAGAAGACAGGAAAAAGAAAAAGAAGCAAAAACAGCAAGACAAAGAGAGAGCGACAAGGTGGAGGAAAAAGACAAAAGGGGGTAGCAAGAACAGGGGGGGAGAAAGGGAAGGGCGTAGAAGAAAGATGAAAGGGGGAAAAAGAGAGGAACAAAGGGGAAAAAAAGGAAAGGCGGGGAACAGGCCAAATCAGGGAGGGAGAACCGGCAGGGACAAGAGGAGGTAAAGAAAGGGGAAGAGAAAATAGGGGGGAAAGGAGAAGGGAGACGGAAGGGATTGAAAAAAAAGAAGCGAGGAGGAAAAAAAAAAAAGAGGAGAGGAAGAGAAAAAAAGGGAAGAAGCTCAAGAAAATAAGAGTGAGAGAGGACGGAAAAGAGAAGAAAACAAGAAAAAGAAAGAGGAACAAGGACGGAGACAAAGGGGAACAAAAGACAAAGGAATGGTAGAAAAAGAAGGAACCAGGGGGAGCAAAAAAGAAGAGGGAGGAAAGGGAAAAAGGCGAAGCGCAAACGCCGAACAAGGGCCAAAAACGACCACACAGGGAAAGCACCACCGGGACGCACAAAGATAGAGCCACTCCTCCATCCTCTCTCTTTTTATCCCTCCCCTACTTCCCCTTCCTTTCCTTCTACCCCTCACTTCACCATTTCTCCTCTACATTTTCCCAATATCCCTCTCTCCCCCTCTCTCCCTCCTCCTTTCTTTCCTCCCCCCACTCTCCCTCCCCTTCTCCCTTTCCCCTCCCCCCTTAACTTCTATTCCCCTACTCCCCACCACTTTCCCTCCCCCCCCCTTCTATGATCTTTTTCTTCCCCCATGTACTGAACCACACTTTTCTTTTCTTAAGCCGGGTAGTAAAACAAAATGATGTCGGGTAATGTCTAAGTGACCGAGTTTTATTACTTGGACAGGCCGTGCTTATGTTTCATTTTTTGAGCCTGATATCTGTTAACAATCATGACACATCAATAATCACGAACAACAACAAAACAAACACAATACATTATACTAAAAACGATCCTTATCAAAATTCACCTTCATTCATAATGGCTAGTATTGAGTATAATGACTACGGGGTTTTTGTACGATGTTACTTATTTGGGATTGAAGTAGACTTTCAAGGGGAGTGTACTTATTTCATCTTCGGTTCTTTCTTTCTCCACAACGAAGATGACTTGTGTTAGTGATGAAGACTTGGATATCTAGTTGCTTTTATGATTCTTTCTACCTATACCCACAAAGTAGCTATCACTTTAAGGAGTTACATTGTAGTACTCAGTGTCTCACGTAGTTGAGGAGATTTCAAGTGGCGACGTATTTTTTGTATACTTTTGGGTGAGTATATGGTACTCAGAGATTTGCCTCTGCACCGTTCCTTCATAACACGGATAGTACAAGATCAAGTCACAAGTGAAGGATTATGCTTCAACCAGTGGTCATCAGTATTAGCCGACATAATAGATAAGGGGATTTAGATCAGGTTGATCAAGAGAGAATTGTTAAAGAGAGTACGATTCGAGATCTTCTCACAGAGTATTGCTTATGCAATCATGGGTTATAAAGCTAAGTAAGCTGTTCCAGTTGATATATGATGTACACATGAGTAGGATGATTCCTCAAATAGTCATCATCTTAGAGGGAGAAATGTGTACATCTGGTACTTAGTTGTTTTTATGTTACCGTTTTGACTACATAGCGGGATAAATTGCTTTTACTCGGGACTTAGTTGACTTTGGTGAAACAATTCAAATGGGTACATTCGGGACTTAGTTGACTTTGGTATAGCAAGTCTTACCATGTCATTCCGGGAGGGAGAAAAGTGCATTTCCAGGTTTTAATTGATATTGGTTCTATGTTTTCGACTTTGGAAAAGGGATAAAGTGTGTACTTCGGTATAAGATGTACACATGAGTATGATGATAGCAAGTCATACCATGTCTTTCCGGGGACTTCAGAAAAGGGATAAAGTGTGTACTTTGGGACTGAAATGCTTCCTAAGCGAGATGATGTTGATGATATCATCCCTCCCACAGTGTATCCTAAATGAGAAAGGAGGTCCTTAAGAAGACTTCTGCATTGATTCTTAATCAGTCTCAAGGGTGTCTGTTTGGGAGGGAGCTGAAGAAAAAAGAGCCTACTAGTTGGGAGGGAGTAAAAACTCAACTAGATTCTACAAGCTAAAGAAATAAAGCCGGAGTATTCAAAAAGATCAAGGTTATTGAAGACAATCTCAAAGAATGTTGGACTTCATTCTTATCATTTTACTTTATTTTTGCTTGTAGGAAACATTGTAACCAATTCACGTGTGACACCATCTTGGAGGGAGATTGTTAGCCTCACTTTTTAGTGAAGCTGGCGTCTTACACGTGAATTGGACTAGCTATAGACCAACTGCTAAACGCAGGGACTATTATTGTAAACGAGGTATAGATAGCTTTGTGTTAGGATATAAATACCCCCTATGTCTCTCCATGGGGGGTGGGTGGAAGTTCATTTTGTATTTTTCTCTTTCTCTTTCTAATAATACATCTTTTATTTATCTACTCTCTCTCTACTCTCTCTCACTA
>BQNB010135137.1:0-14898 GCA_026074375.1 Tanacetum coccineum | reverse complement strand
GGAAAACAATTAAAACAACTAAAGCATATAATCGATATGATTTTATAAATAAGGTTTTTGGTTTTGGTTTTGATTTTGAAACAAATTCTGCTATGAAAAATCTGCAGAAAGTGACACGTACTTGGTTAAAGTGCGGCGTACTTTTTGGGTTTATAGGAAAACCGGCGCACAAATAGGACATGCAGCGTACTTCCTGAAGAAAAATAAATTGTTTGGTCAGTTTGCCAGAAAACTATACGGCGAGTTTGTAAATTTTGTATTGCACAACAGTAAATAACTTGATAAGAAACAAAATAGCACAAAAAATAAGCAACAAACTGATAACAACTTAAATAATTCCCCGGCAGCGGCGCCAAAAACTTGATGTGTGTTTTGCAAGCTTTAAATTTATAATACTAAAAATACCGATTTTTACTAAAAACACAACACTCTGGCAAGTATACCCTATCGAGTGTAATATAGTATTATGTAAGTCCAGGTCATTCCACGGGAATTGAAGTTTTCACAGTTTGTAATTAAGGTGCTAAGGCTAAAATAATTGTCACGGATCAAATTAACCAAATCGTGCATATATCGAATATTGCAAAGGAAGCGATTAAGAGATGATTCAAGCAAGGAATTAAAGTATGTTTGTTTAGACAATGATCACTAAGACAATAACATGTTTAGGATAGTGTTTACGAGTTAAGAAAATAAAGATATCACAAGTTACAAATCCTTTCGGCCTTTAAGTGTAACTAGTGATTATATCAATTAATAACAACAAATATTTTCGGCCTTTATAAGTTATTATAACTAATATATTAGATGAAACGATAGAACACATATATAAAGAGTCCTTTCGGCCTATATTCTTATAAAAAATATGTTTTAGCAATTCAATAAACACATATCCAAACGCTCCATATCCAAGGTCACATAATGCCCAAACAAACACAAGATGACTACTTCATGATCAAAGAAGTAAAAAAACACATAACATTCATCATTGATTCAGTAAAGATCATATTCAAAAGATAAATAAGATTTGTACCATCTTCAAGAGCAAATGTTTGATGATTTCACAAGTTTTCCCAATGAAAACTATATTATATTCAAAGTAAACCCGGAAACTATGAACAATTCTGTCACAATCGCTTATAGATTTAAAGTACACTTCAATACTACTTCCTTAGATGGATTAAAACCTGAGAATATTGATGAACATCAAGCAAGTTCAACCAAAATTCCCTAAGAACACTTTCAGACTCTAATTCTATTTGTTGAGAGGATTGTAGATGATTATGTGTATTGGATGGATAAATGAGGTTTGAGAATGGTGGTTGGTTTCTAGAAATTGATGGTGGATAGTGGTGGTGGTCGATGGTGGTGATGCTGGTTTGAAGGGGTGTTTGGATCCTTGGTTTGTCAAGCCAAGATCACCACTTTTTCCCTCTCTAAGTTGTTGGCGAGTTTAGAATGAATTGTGTGAGATATGCAAGGATAAGGGCTGTATTTATAGGCTCAAGGGAGGCCTAATTTCGGGCTAAGAAGGAACTAGAATGAATAGTTGATAGGTTGCAATGAATGCCAAACTCATTTAAGAGCATTCATACCGGACAGAAAAGTGCTCCCGCAACTACAACGAGTTCCGTATGATCGAGTTATTGATCAAAACAATGAACATGTGTCGGGAAACATTCAACTTGAGTTATTTTTTCGTTTTAACAGCTTCAAATCTTCGTGTATTCTTCGGTTTTCTTCCACAACACATACCATGAATCTATAATAGCAAATATAGTCGATTAAGTATCAAAAGTTCACTAGAAATGATAAAATAAATGCAAATAACGCCGCCAAAAACATGTATAATTTAGGCGTTATCAAATCCCTCCACACTTAAGCTATTTGCTTGCCCCTCATCAATTTAAAGCGAGAAAACAAGATCATTTATCGTGACGTGAGAAAAAATTATTTTAGCATTAACAAGTGTTTACATGTTTTATCACACAAGTTTCCGGCATTGTTATTATCATTTTCATACAACAGGTTGTTCCTTTATTTCACAATGTAATTACTGCGTTTGCCTAGAATTATTCTTCTCAACACACTTCTAATAGCTTTTGTACAAGGCAGACCAACCATAAACATATAATCATATGATCTCAATCCCTTGAAAGCATGCTAATATTGAACTTATTTCCTTTGCGCCTCAAAGTTTACTTGAACAATTTATAATCAATTAACAAGAGTTTATGGAATCAATACACTGACACACACAGTGAACAAAGTAGATTCTTATGGTTCCATTTCATCATCATATCTTGAGTCAATAACTTCCTATTTATTGTCATCCATAGAATAAAGCTACACCTAGGATCACATTAAGAAAACAAAACAATCTTCCACCCGTTTAGCATAAGGCACCATCATTTCTCATATCCCCTCCATGCTTCCTTATTTGCAAAATCAAGAAACTTTACTCATTCTTAGTTCGTCTTCATTAACCGTATCGACCTCTAACTGTCAAATATTTGGAACCTTGATATTATTCAATATAAGAAATTTATAGTGCCACTCAAGTGGCCACTTCCTCAACTATTATTCTCAATCATATTAGTTACACTACAATATTTCTTCAATCTCGCGCCATAAATATCTTAATATGATATCACATTTATCAAAGGCTTATTTTATTACCATTGATCATGTCACATAGATATATTATTCCCACTCCCAATAATGTGCATTATGATAACATGACTAACATGTTAGTTAAACAAATTAATATCATACAATTAACACACACACACACACAATAAAGCACAATCAACACAAAATTAGCAACATTTAACTTTAAAACTAAAAGCTCATTTGCAAAAGTGATATAGCAGAGAGAATTGAGCAAAATGTCCTTTGTGTTTTGGCCAAATTGAATTGCAGCTTTGGTGTCTGTCCGAATTTCTGAAAGTGTCAAAAAACGTCCGTTTTGGAAGGTTTTTGTTATCAACTTGTATGGTCATTGTGGTGCGAAGCTAGAAATGAACTAAAAATAAGACCCTATGTTCTTTTTTTATAATTTTTTTTTTTTAAATAATACATTTTTCCTTTATCTTTTAAATAATACATTTCTCTTATTCATTTATCATCAACACCATCAGTCCATCACCACATAAAACACATTAACCCTAACCTACCACCACATCACCATCACCATCACTACAACAAATATCACAACCACCCATATCGCCGGAAACCATGACCACAACCACCCAAATTCAAATCCCACACCTTATTAGTTCCATAGCTATAAACCACACAAAGATACCCTAATATACTTTTTATCCCACGCCACCTCTTTTTTCCTCAAATTCATAAGCCACACCACTATATTGATTAATAAATTTTATTTATGATTTTGGGTTATGCGTTTGGTTTTATGGATATATCACACTGAGTGCATCAGATTAATGATTAATAAAATTTATAATCATGATTTTTTGTTGAAAAAATCAAGTATAATGCATTTTGTGGTAGTGGTGATGGCTGATGATTGATGAAAAAGAGGCGTGAGATAAAAAGATATTAAGGTTGTGTGGTTTATAGCTATGTAACTAAAATGGGGGGGGGGGGGGGGGGGGTGGAGGTGTGAGGGGATTGAATTGTGAGTTGGTTGTGGTCATGGTTTCGGCGTAAGGGTGTTGTGATATCTGTTTGTAGTGATGTGATGGTGAGTGCGAGGTGGTGAAGGTGTATGTTAATGTGTTTTATGTGAGTGATGGTGTTGATGAAAAAGCGAGCGAACACACACAACATGTATATTTAAAAGATAAAGGAAAATGTATCTCTTTAATAGATAAAACAATTATAAAAAGAAGAACATATTGTGGGTGGGTATTTTAGTCGATTATTATCTGACCAAAGTGAGCCAAAAAGTGGCACCAAACCTTCAAAATACGACGTTTTTACACTTTTCAAATCGACAGACCAAAGCTGCAATTTGGCCAAAACACAAGGACCATTTTTGCAATTCTCTCTGCTAAATACTTTTTGCCAAATGAGCTTTTAGTTTTAAATGTTAAATGTTGCTAATTTTCATTTTATCTATTCTAGTTAATTTATGCATATTAATTTGTTTAACTAACATGTTAGTCGTGTTATCATAATGCACATTATTGCTTGTGGAGTGGGAATTATAATCTATGTGGCATTGATCAATGGCAATACTTAGACTTTGATAAATGTGATATCATATAAAGATATTATGGTGCGAGATTAAAAGAATTGTAGTGTAACTAATATGATTTGAGAAGAATAGTTGAGGAAGTGGCACATTGTGTGAACTATAAATTTCTTATAATGAATAATATCAAGGTTCCAAATATTGTGACAGTAAGTCGATTATAAGGTTTAAATGAAGAACATAAGATGAGTAGTTTCTTGATTTTGGCAAATAAGGGGGGGGGAGAGCATTGGTGGGATATGAGAAATGAGGTCCTAATGGGCTAACGGGTGGAAGATTGTTTTTGTTTTCTGTTTGGGTTGAGGAGTGTACTTTATTAGGTGTGTAGAGTCGATGAGCGCTCGAGTTGTGGTAGTTATTGTCTAAGAGTGGATGATGAAAGGAAACAAAGAATCTACTCTGTTCACTGTGTAGTAATTAATGATTCTAAGAAACACTTGTTATTTGATTATAAATTTTTCAAGTAAAGTTTGAGGCGCAAAGAAAATAAGTTCAATATTAGCTTGCTTCAATGGGATTAGAGATCATACATAAGATGTTTTTTTTTTTTTTTTATGGTTGGTCTGCCTTGTACAAAAGCTATATATAAGTGTGTTTGAAAGGAGACTAATTCTAGCAATGCAGTTATTTACGGAGAGAGATGTATGTCGCGCGTTAAAGAACAACCCTGTTTGGTTGAAATTGATAATAACAATTGCCGTAACTATGATAAAACAGTATACACTGGTTTAATGCTAAAATAATTTTCACTCTCGTCAGATAATGATCCTTGTTTTCTCGCTTTAATTGCTTGAGGGCAAGCAATAGCTAAGTGTGGAGGGATTTGATAATGCCTAAATTATACATGCTTTCGACGGCCTTTATTTGCATTTATTTTATCATTTCTCGTGAACTTTTGATACTTAATCGACTGTATTTTCTATTATAGGTTCATGGTACGTGTCGTGGAATAAAATGGCAGATTACACGAAGATTTGAAGCTTAAACGAAGAAATAAATCAAGTTGAATGTTTCTCGATAACCATTTTGTTCACTTTTGATCATAACTCGATCATACGAACTCCGTTTTAGTTGGTTCAAGCGGCCACGCGAGCGGAATTCAATTATCTACAACCTTGAAAAAGGCCAAGTGCTGAAATGGCCCAAAGTGTGGCGGTTTACCAAAGTGCGGCGCACTTTTGAGTCTGTGAGAAAATTAAAGGCAATTAAATGCTAAGTGCATTAACACCCGATGTGCACGCACAAATAAGTTTGTGCGGCGCACTTTGGCCCCCGAAAAGCCTTGGTCCCTCATTCACACATCACACACACAAACCCTCCAACTCAATTACTACTTAGGATAGGTGTTTTTGGTGATAAAGGCTTGAAAAACCTTTGATCCAAACCACCATTGATAACACCATCATCACCACCATTAGAATCAAAGTTAGATGTGTATCTTGCAAGGAATTTTGGATGCTTTCGACTTGATGTTCATCACAAACCCAGATATTTGATCCCATCAAGAAGCGTACACTTAATTTGTATTTCCGACACACACTCATACATCTCTGCAATTACACAACAAATTGTTCATAGTTTCCGGGTTTTACTTTGAATATCATAAAGTATTCTTGGGAAATTCTTGTGAAATCACCATCATTTGCTCTTGGAGTTTGGTATAATCTTGTTTATCCTTTGAATATGATTATTATTGAATTGTTTGAGTTTATAATGTGTTTTATTACTTCTTTGATTATGGAGTAGTAATCTTATGTTTGTTTGGGCATTTTGTGATCTTGGATATGGAGTATTTGGATATGAGTTTATTGAATTAGTAAAACATATTTGTATATAAGAAAATAGGCCGAAAGGTTTCTTTATATAAGTGTTCTATCAATCCATCTAATATATTGATTATAATAACTTATAAAGGCCGAAAGGATTTATTGTTATTAATCGATATAATCACTAGCTATATTTAAAGGCCGAAAGGATTTATAACTTGTGATAACTCTATTTTATAAATAACCTTATAAACACTATTCCAAACACATCATTATCTAAGTGATCATTTCTAAACAAACATACTTTAATTCCTTGTTTAAAAAATCTTTTAAATCGCTTTCGTTATAATATCTGGATATATGCAAAGATTGGTTAATTGGATCCGTACATGTCTATTAACCTTAGCACCATGAACATCTAATTGACAAACTCTGAACACACACATCATCTCATTAATGGGGGGTGGGGTGGAGGGGCGACACCTGGACTTAACCTAAATATATTATACTCGAATAGGGTATACTTGCTCGAATGTTGTGTTTTTAGTAAAAATTCTGTCATTTCTAGTTATTAATAAATCTAAAGCATGGAAAATAGACATCCAAGGTTTTTTGGTCGACGGCTACCGGAATTGTAAGAGAGGTTATCATTTGTTCTTGTTTATTGTGCTATTTTGTTTCACAAAAAAAATTCAAACTTGCCGTACCGTTTTCTGGCAAACGAAACCCAAAAATCATTTTTTTTCTTCCAAACGTGCCCGCACATCCTATTGTGCGCCGAGCGACTCTCTTTCTCCCTGGAAAACCCAGGAAGTATGTTCGTACTTACCCAAGTACGTCGCACGTGCTTATATATTTTCACGAAACAAAATCTTATTCAAAAACCAAAAACCAAAATCCCAATCTGCTATCTAAGGTCTATAATCATTGAATTGTATTTTATCTGATTACATGCCTTGTGTATTTGTAATTATCTAGTTTATCATAATATTCAGAAAAAAAACATAAAATTTTCAGAAAAGCCAGTGCACTTTTCCTAAAGTACGCCGTATCTATAAAAAAAACTTTTATGTATACTATCTTAATGCTATATATAACTACAAATTAAAATATATAATAATATATATCTATAGAATAATATATATATAGATAATATATATTATATATATATAGTATATATATATATACTAAATATATAGTATATAATAAATATCTATAAAAATAAAAAATTATAAAAAAATATATGAAAATAATTTATTTTATTTTGAATATTATCCTATTAGCCTTAATTATATATATAAAAATGTCTTTTTGCAAAATGCTTAACGTATATATAAATCCTTTATCTTTTAGAAAACAACTAGTAAGTCTAATATATAGATTTAATAAAAGTTTAAAAACAAGGACTTATAAGGAATTACAACTACCCAAAAAAGTCAACGAGATCGAATGCACATCAATAGTGTCACTCGGGGGCATGGGTCAGTTTATTGACTTTGTCGTTATAAATATACATGAAGAGGATGACGAACCCAAACAAATAATTCTCGATCATGATGATCAGCCTATGTGGGAAAGTGCTAAGACTGTAGCACCGACTCCTACTTCTGCCATTATTTAACTCGATGTTGATGACAACTTTGTTATCAATAATACTCACTTAAATATGATTCGGGAAAATAAATTGATGGATAATCTGCGAGCCGATCCGCATGAACCACATCCGGAATTTCCCTCGCAATCTGCAACATTTTCAGAATACGTTGAAACGCAGATTAAAGCCTTAATGCTTTTTGATATTTCCTTTTTCTTTGTACGATAAAGCTAAAACCCGGTTTAACAAACTTAATGAAGAGTCTATAACATCGTGGGAACAAATGAGAAAAGCTTTTATAAACAACTACTTCACACTCTCTATATATCTTTTAACACTATTTTTTTAGAAAATCAGTCATCTATGGGCTCATCACTCGTATGTGAAGTCTCTACCAGAGCGCTTGTTAGCGACTACACAGAGCTGCATCAAAAATGTCATGGGCACGGTCTGACCAAAGGATGCTGATTGGTGTTTTACACTCACTATATATAATAACACACACAATAAAATAATATAATATAGATATAAGTCTAAAAATCAACAAGATCAATGATACGAGAATAGTATAGAATGTTCCGGGTCGGTTATCCCCTACCGTATAGCGGTGGGGGATATTGGGAAAATCGATACAATCGAAGATTTGAGTTTGAAGAAGGATTAATTTGGGAAGTTGAAAAGTCAAAGTTAGATAATCAATCGAACTAAAAACGTTTAAGAAAAACCTAGAAATTATGAAATAAACTAGAAAACGAGAAGCCGCGAATCCCGAACAAGAGGGGAAACAACCTAAAATCTTTAAAAATAACTCTAGCGAAGAAAATTTTACTCTAAACTACTCTAGGGACTAAATGAGACAAGAACAAAAAGACTAGACCGAAAACGGAAAGTTCGTTGACCAAAAACGAGTCAAAACAAAATCCGCGCACCCGACCGCTCCTTTAAAAAGGGAAAAGTTGTAAAAATTGACCCAGACGAACAACTTTCTATTTTTTCCACAACTATATGACAAAAGAAAATTTTCTAAAAAAGCAAAATATTTTTTTTGATAATTTTTGTATTTTTTATGAATTAAATAAACTTTTAACGAAATTAAATTATAAAAAATGTCAAATGACTTCGAAAAATTCTGAAAAATTTACAAAAAATACTTTATACTATAAAGATCCTACGAAAAATAAGAAAACAAAAAGTTGCTTAACAAATAAGCCCGAAAATAAGCTTATTCAGTTTATAAGCTTATAAGCCAAAAATGCACAAAATTACCTAAGCCCTTGATCTTTAACGAATAAGACCCAAGGAGCGCAGTGGTATAGGAGTGTTTAAAGGGGTTTGTATCGAGAGGTATCACGGGTTCGAGTCTTGCTTCACCCGAACCTCTTGTCTTTCCTTTTTTATTTTGAAACTCTAGTAGAAAGTGTAAGAAACTAAACTAAGGGTAGACGGGGCAAATTATGAAGAATTTACACACAGATGAAACGATTACTTGAACTATGGAAAAAGTACAAACAGACCCTACGCTTCTAGCTTATTTTTGGCTTATTAAAAATTGAGATTCAGCTAAAACTTAAAACATGAAAGTTAAAGAACAGCTTATTATTAACCACTTTAATGAAAGCACTTGCTACTTTTGACCACTAGTTGTAACACCCTCAAATCTGAGTATGCGCGCCAATCCGTCTTGCATTACCCTCCGAAGCTTACATTGGGGTCAATAGCACGAAGATCAGAGAACGACTACTAAACGTGTCGTTGAAAAAGATACATGGATTAACAAAATACTTGGGGGGGGTTGGGGGGGGCGAGAGGGGGGAGGGGGGGATGGGGGGGCGGAGGGGGGCGGAGGGAGGGGAGCTAATGGGCAACAAAATAAATAAAGATTCCGTTTAATAACAATTGTCCCAATGTATAAGACCCCACTTAAGTTTGACTCTTCTAATATTGACTCCAATGTATCTTCGCACCTCGAGCCTTTGTTACGCTGAAAAACTCTTAAAACGTCAACATAAAGTTGGGTGAATTCATATGTTTGTATAAACACAAATGGTAGACCGGCAAGATTTCCCAAGTGTAAGATTAACAACGATGCAAACATCATAAAAGTAAATACGTTTCCTAAGCTCATGACACCGAGGCTCGACGTATATGAAATGCAATTATAAGATTGCCGAACCGGTATCCGTGAATGATGTGCTAACCCTGCGCGACATCCCAAATTCGACATGGTATGCAGTCGTTCCCAGTGATAGCCTAGTCACCCGAAGACGAGGGAGTTGTCAATCCCGAATAGATATATCCATAACATTCGCGCCCGCACATGTAATTTCCCATTCACATCTATGGCAATTAGCAGTTCGATGATCATTGATGATAAAAGGGGTATTGTAAATCTTAGGCAAACACGTAAAGCAGGCATAAAAGTACACTTGCGTCCAGTTTGTAAATCAAAGCATGTTATCACCCCAAGGAATAAGTTCATATTAAATAATTGTAAAGCATGGGGCTAATGAACTCACCTTAGCCGGAGTCTCTGAATGATAACAATCTCCAAGTAGGTAGGGATCACACCAGTTAAAGTACCTTAAGTAAGTACGGTCAGTCTTAGTTCTACAGCATTTAAGGGGGGGGGGGGGGGGGGGGCGGGGTACGACTCATGTGTATAAACTAAATTCCCATTTAAGTTTATATATGGGGATACCAGGGGGATATCACTTGTAGGTGACAGCACGAAAGATCATTGTTTTTATAACATCGATGGTTCTCGATAAACGTGAAATCATTATTAATAAATATACTTATTTATTAACGTGTTATTAAAGCCGTCGGTGTCCGAATATCTTAGTATTCGACTGACGTGTTAAGTGTTTCATTTGTTTCACTTTTGTTCACTAACATACCCTTAGGTTTCTAGTTGTTATACTTTTAGTCCCTAGGTTTATAAATATACCCTTTTATATTTAAAACCCTTTTTGTTTCAGAAGTGACATAATTAGTCCCTTGAGTTTACAAAGGGTAGTCGTTGATCCTTTTAATTTCACTTAGCTCCCTAAGTCTTAGAATGTTGCAAGAATAGTCCCTAGAGTTTTTGTATTTCGAAGAGTGACATTTCAAACCCCCTTAGGTTCGGAAATTACAGTTGTAGTCCCCGACTTTGTAATAATTCCATTTTAACTCCGAAATCAATCCAACAAGTGGCGTTTTCTTGTTAAGCTCTGTTTAAGTTACAAAAAGTATTTCGTGGAAAATATGCTCCCATCGAGCTTATTTTGGCTTAAGAACGGGCCTTATTGGGCCGTTAAGTCCGTTTTAGCTTTTTAGAGGTCATATATCGTTTCAACTAGTCCAAAGTCTTATAAATAAGCTTATACGGGGCGTGTTAAGCTTACAATAAGCTCAGTGAGCTTATGAAGCTTATTTCGACTTACTGGGCTTATGGCCCAATGAGCTTATCCGAATAGACTCTTAAGTGTTTCCTTAGGCATTTTAGCTTATTGTCCTATTTGTTTTCAACTTAGCTTATTCTGTTTTTATTATCTAGCATATTTAAAATAAGCCAATAAAGCTCTGATTTGTGCGGTGGGCGGTTGAGCCGATAAGGTTCCAAAGGCGTTTCGTTGGTCCATTGAGGTCCATTAATTATATTTAATTCTAATAAGCACTGGGATGTCGGTTTGCTTATTTAGCTATCCGAATAAGCAATAAGCAAACTGTTGGCCTATTGGTGCCCGGTTATGAACCGAATTGGGGGGGGGGGGGGGGGGGGGGGGGGGGGGGGGGGGGGGGGGGGGGGGGGGGGGGGGGGGGGGGGGGGGGGGGGGGGGGGGGGTGGGGGTGGGGGGGGGGGGGGGGGGGGGGGGGGGGGGGGGGGGGGGGGGGGGTGGGGGGGGGTGGGGGGGGGGGGGGGTGGGGGGGGGGGGGTTCTAGGGGTTGGGGCTTGGCCCATTAGCATCATTTGAGTCCATTAAGCTTATTTAACTTATATAAGCCGTGCAAAACTTTACCGATAAGCGGTTAGAGCTTATTGTGAGCTTATGGCTCACGTTGGGCTTGCGAAAGGGGCTAGTAAGCCCGTTAAGGGTTCGGTTGGTTTTCAAAGAAATACAAGGGGTCCATTTAGGTACATTTAAGTCCGTTAAGGCGATTAAGCCCTCATAAGGTCACCAATAAGCTACTCGAGCTTATTTGCTCATTAGGGCCCGTAAATGGGCTAGGAGGCCCATTAAGGGTCCGTTTGGTTTTAAAAGAAACACGAAAGGTTCACTTATGTTCTTAAGTCTATATTAAGCTCATTAAGCCGCGCATAAGCACACGAATAAGCTGTTTAGGCTTATCGTGGCTTATGAGCCTTGTGGGCTCACGAAGATGGGCTACGTAGCCCACTAAGGGTCCGAAAGGTTTATTAATGTGCTATATGGTCTTGTTAAATTTGTCTAGCACTAAAACGAACGCGTCTAGTATTTTCTAAGCGTGACCCGTACCATGCAAACGTTCGTTAAGATCGAGCATGTGTTCCCACACCCTCATGCCGTGATTACACTTTAAAAGTTTTTTTAAAAAAAAAAACCCGGTGAAGTTATTTGTGTAAAGCACCGCACAAGGTCGCATCGTGACAAGGAGGTGTGCGTGAACCATGCATGGGTCGAACCATGCATGTTTCACGTAATCTTGAGCTTTAAACTCGAACTATAAGCAAAACTAGAATTTAATAAAGGATATACGAATATGAAAGACAACTTCGAGACATAGATGACTACTATAGTCCTGATGTATTATTCGTGAATTATGAAGCAAAACCCGAATCGTTTGCACCCCAAACGCGTGTAATCCCAAGCTCCAAGACTCGTAAGCTTCTCTTAACACCCTTGTATGCGATCTTAAACGTACCTTGCACCATTAGAATGAGTTGTGGCCGGTATGGTTCGGTTATGAGATAAGCCGAATGAAATAAAGGGTAAATGAAGAGATTTTAGCTTTGAGAGAGTTTAAGGGTTTGTGAAAATGTATTATGTGAAGTTAGGGATATGTATTTATAGGGAATGAGCTTAGTTAGTTTTCCTAGTCCATATCCAAACCGAGTCGTGCCCTAGGGGGCGGTTTTGAGGTGATTTAGTTAATCTCACATGGTTTTAAGTAAACCACCTTAGTACATGTTTTAATGAGTTAGAAATGTACAAGATTTTGCTTAGCTAGAAAATCTTATGAACTTGGTGGTGTTCTCATTTCTTGCTTAACCCGCGACTTAGATGACCCAAGTGGGGGGGGACAAAGAGGGGTAAATTAACCTATGGGGTAAAGGACTTATAGGAAGACCATTAGGACACGTCTTAATGACTTAGGAGATGGTCACATGTACCCATAAGTATAATAGGAGATTTGCAAGTAAAATACACACCAGGACGATTTTATGCAAGTTTTACTTGTCTAATTCCGGTTGCCAAGTGATATCACACAAACTTGATTAAATTTCCGACTTAGGTTCCCAAGTGGGTATTGGTTTGAGTCTAGTAAGTCTAGGTATCTCCGGGGTGCGTTCAAATGTATTTATCGTGAAACGTAACCCTTTTACGTGACCAATAAAAATAAAATACTCAAAGTACAATAATTATCTTTAATAATTATTTCTTACTTGGTTGATGTAAACCTTAATTTTATTTGGGTAGACCGTTACATTCATTTGATTATTTTCTAGTCACGCGGATTAGCATAAAAGTAAACATTAAAATAAACGCGTATCGAACTACAATAAATAGTGGCATTATATAGTCGTACAATGCCACGAAAATGAAAATGTTATCAGTCGCCACGCCGTAAAAGAGCTTTGTCCTCAAAGCTTAAGACCTTGTAGTAGATGACGAAGCCCGGTTTGTGAAGAGCTGTGGGTATTTATGTTTGAACGAATCTTCACGTTCCCAGGGTGAACGCAGGGGCCCCGCCATAGATGTTCCACGAACCTTAACCAATGGTATCCGGCTTCGCTTTAATCGTTTGATCTCCCGTTCCATAATTTCAACGGGCTCTTCCACAAACTGGAGCTTATCGTCAACATGAATTCCTTCTAACGGCATGACTAACGGTTCATCGGCATAACATTTCTTCAGGTTTGATACATGGAAAGTGTGGTGAACTCTACTCAACTCTTGAGGAAGTTCCAGCCTGTAGGCAACCTTTCCAACTTTTGCTAATATTTTGAAAGGTCCGACGTATCTCGGGTTCAGCTTGCCCCGCTTACCGAACCGTACGACTCCTTTCCAAGGTGAGACCTTGAGCATAACTCTGTCTCCAACTTCGAACTCCATCGGCTTTCGCTTCCGATCGGCGTAGCTCTTTTGTCGATCCTGTGCCGCTTGCATCCTTTGCTTGATCAGGACGATCTTTTCTGTTGTTTCTTGGATTAATTCTGGACCAGTCAGTTGGGCTTCCCCAACCTCGGCCCAGCATATTGGTGATCGACATTTTCGACCATACAGTGCCTCATAGGGGGCGGCCTTTATGCTAGCGTGATAACTGTTGTTATATGAAAACTCGGCCAATGGCAAATGCTTAACCCAGCCTTTGCCAAAATCAATCACGCAAGCACGTAGCATGTCCTCGAGAGTTTGAATGGTTCTCTCGCTCTGGCCGTCAGTTTCTGGATGATATGCAGTGCTCATGCTAATATCCGTACCCAAAGCTTTTTGAAATGATCTCCAGAAATTCGAAGTGAATCTTCCATCACGATCGCAGATAATTGAGGCAGGTATCCCGTGTCTTGCCACTATCCTGTTCAAGTACAACCTTGCCAATTTATCCAACGGATCATTCTCCCGTATTGGCAGAAAGTGAGCAGATTTTGTAAGTCGATCCACAATCACCCAGATGGTGTCGAAACCTTGTGACGACCTAGGAAGTTTGGTGATAAAATCCATTGTTATATTATCCCACTTCCACTCGGGTATTTCTGGTTGTACTAGCAATCCTGATGGCCTTTGATGTTCGGCCTTGACCCTTGCACATGTCAGGCATTTGCTAACATACGTGGCGATGTCAGCCTTCATGTTTGGCCACCAATATAATTTCTTCACATCTTGGTACATCTTTTCGGAACCGGGATGGATAGAATATCTTGGTCTCCATTTGCTGTGTAAATATAGCGTTCCATCGGCACGCGGTTCCAATCTCTCCCTGGGTATATCCCTTCAAATCATACCGCCTACATCTTTATTTACGAGATTCTCTAGTTTCTGGGCTTCGATCTGAGCCTCTAATATTCGTTTGGGGAGACCCAAACCAATTGTCATAACTAAGGCTCGAACCCACAGTGGCTCAATCCGTTCCTT
>BQNB010135136.1:0-14252 GCA_026074375.1 Tanacetum coccineum | reverse complement strand
CCATGAATCATGAACTGTCAATTACTGGAAAGTGAGCGCGAATGATTGTAGATAGATCTATTTGGGATTGACCTCCCCGCTTGGGTGACTAGCTATCACCGAAAACGAACGTATATCATGTCGGATATTGGATGTTACGGGTTGAAAATCATCACGGGCAATGTAGGCAATATTTATATATTGTATTCAATTATGTCGAGCTTCGGTGTCATGAGCTTAGGCAAACGTAACTGCATTTTGTGATGTCCGCATCTGTTGCATTATCATTGGGAAAGTCTTTCGGTCCTGCATAATACATTTACATAAACCTATGAAATTCACCAACTTTATGTTGACGTTTTTAAATGCAATGTTTTTCAGGAGGTCATTAAGCACGAGGTGCGAAGGATACATTGGTGGTTATATTTTGAAGTCATGCATTAAAGATTTAGTCGCATTACATTTTGTATATCTGTTATGGGCTGGAAATCTTTGTAATAATAACAAGTAAACAAGTAAAGCTTCGGGCTTTTGTAACACATACTTTATTAAATCCAATGTATCAGTTTTAAACGACTTTTTGGTCGTTCTTATATTATCTTGTGTTATTGATCTGAGAAGTAACACGCCCCGGACCCTTATTCCGCTGCGACCCAATTTAGGGGTGTTACAAAAGGGTTAAAGTATGATAAGTTATATAATGTAGAAAACCTAATAAAGTATAACGTGATGGTATGATGTGATTAAGTATGAGACATATTGAGACATATTAGAATGATAAATAATGAATGCAATCACGTTGATATATGAAGAAATGTATGATAAGTAAGGTGGATAAAATGAACGTACCTTAAGGTAAACCAAATGCATGAATGATAGAGAATGACTAGAATCGAGTAAATAAATGAAAGAAATGTATTTGATGAACAAAGTAAAGTAAATGAGTATATTATAAGAATAACCTATGTAAGGTTTATGCGTAAAAAGTTAAGCAAACTAAAATGATGCTTAGGTATCAAAAATTAAATAAGTTGTCAACTTGGGGTTAACAAGACAAATGATAAATGACATGTGAAAATGTATATGTATATGTATTACAGGAGAATGACAAGTATCATTCGCATCTTGTGTAATATAAAGTAAAATGATAAAGTGTGAGCTAGGATTGTGTAAGGCAATAAAATGGAAATGAAAAAGTATATTAAGGAATGACAGAAGGTCATTCCCGATCTTACGCTTCCATAAAGTTTTTGACACCCCAAAAACCGTTTTTAAGTATTTATTTATGAAAAGGCCATTGAGTAGGTTTTACTATGACTTTATAAGTTTGAATACATTATGTGATTGGTTAGTCAAACCCTGTAGTCAACTATAAGTATTAATAGTATGTAAATGGTTTTAGAAAATATTGCGTGTCACAATATTGAAAGAAATGAACTTAAGGGACTAAAGTTGTTAAGTGGTAAATGAGATAAATAAGTTAGTGTGGCCAATTTATGAAGAATAGTATTTAAGGGACCTATTGTGCCAAATGGCTAAACTTGTGCCTACTAACTAAAATCCTTAGAGTTTTCAACACACTCCTCATTTGTTCATTAAGAGGTGTGTGTGGTCTGTTTTTAAGAGGGAAAGAGGAAGACCAAACTTTGGATGCTTAAATTATGGAGAGATTAAGGTTCCAATCAATGAATTAAGCCCTAGTAATCATCTTACCAAGTAAGTAATCTTAATTATGAGTTAATTGAAGAATTAAGGGTAAGGGTTCTTGATGTAAAATTTGGGGGGTTTTGGGTAATTGATATTCTAAAACCTATATTGAGGTGTTTGTGATTATGGGTTACGATAATTATTGAATTAAGATCAAAATTGGTAATTTTGAGGATATGATCATGATATGATCATGTTAAGAATAAAAAGGAATTTGGTTATGGTTATGTGTGACTTAGAACACCCTTAATTATTATGAAAATTAGGGTTGATTTTGGGGGGTTTGGTACCAAGTTGAAACGCCCCTTTCTGGACTCAAAATTTGACCAAAATTTAAAAAGCTTGCGAAAATGCTTGACCAAGAATGACCTTGTGTCATTCCCCTAATATAATTTTTAAAATACATTAAAAATAGACCCTTGAAAGTTTAATATCATAAAGTAGACTCTATAAGCTTTCTAACAATATAAGGAACTCATTCTAACTCCTTACGGTTTGAATTTTAAGGCGAAAACAAGAATTCGAAAACTATAGGACTAGCCAGTCGGGCGGCTGGAGGCCAGCCGGGCAGCTCCCTGCTCCTAGACACTCACCAAACTTATTTTTGACATTTTGATAAGAAAAACTAACTTCATGGACTCGATATTAGATGAAACTTTCCAGAATTCATTAAAACTACATAATACATCATATCCATACTTGTTTGTGGTCTAAATGACCCAAAACATATAAACTTACGGGTTTACCAAACACTCCATTTGACCCTTTTACATATAACTTCATATTAGAAAACATTACATAAGTGTATAATACAAATACACTCTTGACACTTTAAAAGACTATCGTAAAACACATTACTTCAACTGTGAGGGTTCAAAATTGATTAAGCTCGGTAATTTTACTTACGCACAACCGTATAACTAATACCTTCCAACCCGTGCCCAATCCTAAGCCTTCATCAAGGCCTTACCTTGCATCATGAGCACCTACACAAAACATCAACAACTATAAGGGTAAGCTTACGCTTAGTAAGTAACCCCCAATAACATATAATCATATAAACATTATCATACGAGCATTATGAGTACATCACAAATCATCATCCAATCATGGCAACTTAAACCATGTCAAATAGAGAACATGGCATATTAGTTCTCTAATCTTAACACATAATCAAATCATCATCTTCTAGTATTGTCAATATACACATACCTTAATTAGTCTATTGCCATTAGACTAACACACCTTGCCAACACTTAACTAAGCCTTTAGCATTTAATCATGCCTTCTATGTTAAGCCTTTCTATGCCATAACATAATTATTCATAAATACATAATACGATAACTTCGATATAACACATGTTATAGTCATGGCTACTTACCTTAGCTCCAAGCTAAGTACACCAAGAACATCATCATTATCACATAAATTCAAATACAATTAACAAGGGTTTACATAACCCAAGACTACACCCAATTCATCTCAATTTCTCATATGATCATCACTATGATCATATAACCAAAACCTCCAAAATCAATCCTTGTTTTTATAATAATTAAGGATGTTCTAAGTCACACATAAGCATAACCAGATCCCTTTTTATTTCTAACATGATCATATCATGATCATCTCCTCAAAATTACCAATTTTGATCTTAATTCATTAATTATCTTAACCCATAATCACAAACACCTCAATATAGGTTTTAAAATATCAATTACCCTAAAACCCCCCAAATTTTACTTCAAGAACCCTAACCCTTAATTCTTTAATTAACTCATAATTAAGATTACTTACTTGGTAAGATGATTACTAGGGCTTAATTCATTGATTGGAACCTTACTCTCTCCCTAATTGAGCATCCAAAGTTTAGTCTTCCTCTTTCCCTCTCAAAAACACACGACACAAACCTCTTCATGAACAAATGAGGAGTGTGTAGAAAACTTCATGGATTTTAGTTAGTTGGTACAAGTTTGGTCATTTTGCACATTAGGTCCCTTAAATACTATTATTCATAAATTGACCACACTAACTTATTTATCTCATTTACCACTTGACAACTTTAGTCCCTTAAGTTCATTCCTTTCAATATTGTGACACACAATATGTTAGCCTTAAAATATTAAGTCTAACAAGGAAGCTCGGATACTAATCATGAAAGCTCAGTCTTTAGTTAATTATTTGTTGTAATAGGTTAGAAAGGGTAAACGGGCTCGTTTATGTAAGCTATTTTGTCACGTATTATAGGCTAAAGCCTAAGTAATCCTGAACCCGACCTATATTACTATCCTAGGCGTCCTAGTATTTGCTAGGTAGTATAAATACCCCTTCTCCACAATGGAGAATGGTTGGTTGTTCATTTGTTTGTAAGACACACTTGGTTTAATCTACTATCTATTTTCTCTATACTTTCTCTCTCTAACTTCTCTCTAAAAGTTCTTCTCATCTCCTAGATTATTTTCTTGTATTAAAATATAAAGTGTAATTGATTCTTGGTTCTTACATGTGGTATCATATGCCTCGGGTAGATAGGTGTTTATTTTTGTGGTTTCCTAACTTATTTTGAGCTTATTTTATACTTTATAAGCTCACAGCACACTTTGGTTTTGGCTTATTTGATAATAAGCTTCTTGAGGGATAAAGCTTGTACTTTCTTGTTTTATCTAGTCTTTAGCTGATTAAGTTAATGAACTTGTGGCGTATCTTTGGAACCTAGCTTATTCAAAGCTTATTTGGTCATGGTTTGGTTTGCTTTAATCTTTAAACTAGAAAAAGCTTTTATATTTCTTTGTTATAAACTGTCATAACTAGTTAGTATTTCATTTTAATAACTTATTCCTGTGGCATAGTATAGCATATTCGGCCTAGTTTCTAGCTTAGTTGTTTTTTTAAAGCTTATTGTTAAGTTATTGAAATCTTGGTAGCGGTTTGTTGTGGGGTTAGACAAGAAGTGTACTCGTTTTTGTTTGGTAGTTAAAAGTTAGCAAAATAATAAGATATATACTTGCAACGGTTTACTTGTGGTCCCAAAACATTCTGATAGCGGTTTGTTATCTATGCCAGTGGTTTGATACTTTATTTAGCTGGCGGTTTGACTTTCACTATGCAACGGTTTATATTTATTCACAGCGGTTTAACAGGTTATCCAGCGATTTATACTTTTATATGGCTTAACTAAACGTTACTTTGCCCATTTTAATAGTTGCCAGCGGTTTAGTGTTTGTCAAAAATTAGTGCCAGCGGTTTAGTGTTGGCAGCGGTTTAGTGATCGCAACGGTTTGCCAATAACGGCAGTTTGATAGAAACTGGCATCGGTTTGTTCATAAAATTTTGGCAGCGGTTTGGTGTTCATAATAGCCAGCGGTTTGTCAAAATTTAATTGGCAGCGGTTTACTCCATTTGCAAACTGACAGCGGTTTGTCATACATGCTAGCGGATTGGTAATTTTCACTAGCCAGGGGTTTGTTTCAAAACTGCCAACGGTTTACCAATTTCGATAACCATTTTTGGTAATCATAAATTCGGTATAGGACCAATTTTTGGTGACTTAGATTTTGGAAAATTTTAGACAAGGACATAGGAATTATTTTGGACAATTACTTTCAAACATCACTTGATCTTAAAATACAATTAATTCTACTTCAACAAACCAAAACATTAACTAATTCTTGTTTCACGGTTTCTTCTTGGTTATGTAAAATCCCGTGAAAGACTCAATTCTTTTTCGGTTTAAATCAAAGAATTTTAAAATTCCGTGAACGTGAATCTTAATTCATTTAACCACCACTTCAATCATAACACATCTACTTAAGATCCTACAAAATCATTTTCACTTCATAATTAAACAAATCATTCATCATGACTTCTCGTATAACAACATCCACAATCGACAATCAAATGCATAACAACATCATGGCAGCTGGTTTAAGAGATCGTCCACCAATGCTTGCAATGGGAAGATATGCATAGTGGCAATCACGTTTCTTAAGATACATTGATACAAGACTGAATGGTGATGCCCTAAGGAAATGAATTCTTAAAGGCGCTTACACACCTTCTACTGTCACAATTCTAGTTGTACCTACAACAGATGATTCTCTAGAAGTTCCAGAGCGAACAGCAGTTAAGACAATCTTAAATATGTCTCCTGAAAACAAACATTATCAATCAGAAAAGGAAGCAATTCATTTGCTATTTATTAGAATTGGAGATGAAATATACTTAACTGTTGATGCTTGCAAGCCAGCTTGTGACATGTAGATAGCTATTGAAAGGCTACAATAGGGTGAATCTCTTAACATTCAAGATGTCAAGCCTAATTTATTTTAGGAGTTTGGAAAATTCGCATCTCATGATGGAGAGTCAATGGAGTCATACTACTCTAGATTTTACAAGATAATGAATGAAATGATAAGAAACAACTTGACAGTTGCTACGATGCAAGTCAATGCTCAATTTCTTCAACAACTTCAACCAGAATGGTCAAGATTTGTGACAATTGTAAAGAAAAATCATGACTTGGACACTATGTCATATCACAAGCTCTTTGATGTTCTAAAATAGTATCAAAAGGAAGTTAATAAAATCCGTGCTGAGAGAATAGCCAAGAATGCTAACCCATTAGCACTTGTTGCTGTTGCTCAACAATATCCATATCCTTATTATCAAGCACCAAAATCTCACAAATTATATGCACCACCATCAAAACAATCATCTTTCACCAGATTACATGCATCTACCAAATACAAAGTTAAAGAGATAGAAAACCAATCACACCTCCATCTGAGTCAACTTCTGAAGAAGATAGTGATCCAGAACAAGCTCAAAGAAATACGGATATGTAGAAAAACTTGGCACTCATTGCAAAGTACTTCAAAAAGATCTATAAACCTACCAACAACAACCTCAAAACTTCTTCAAACTCTAAAAACAGGAATGTGGATACTTCTCTAAGGTACCAGAATGATAATCAGACTGGGCAGTTTGGGAATCAGAGGACAGTGACTGTTGCTGGGGCTAGGGAGACTGTAGGCAGTCAGATATTGCAGCAGACTAGGATACAGTGTTTCAATTGCAAAGAATTTGGTCATTTTGCTAAGGAATGTAGGAAACTAAAAAGGGTAAAAGACTACGCGTATCACAAAAAAAAGATGTTGTTATGCAAACAAGCTGAGAAAGTTTTCCATTACAAGTAGAGCAAGCTGACTGGCTAGAGGACACGGATGAAGAGATCGATGAACAAGAATTGGAAGCACATTACACCTATATGGCAAAGATCCAGGAGTTTCCTACTACATATGTGACAACCGTGATTTATCAAGGTTAGTTTAACCGTTTGTGTTAACCTAGCTAGCTTTATGTGTTTTAAGTTATGTGTGTAAGTCATTTTGGTGGTTAATGTGATATGATATATGTGCTATAATATGTGCTTGTGAGTATAAAAATGGATGATTTAGTCATTCCATTCTGTATTTGATAATGATTTTGGAATAATAGTGCATTTGAGCATTTGAGCGTTTGAGAATTTAGCGTATCGAGTATTGATGAGTTTGGGTTGAGATTTCTTTTAAATAAGTTGAGGTTTCTTAATTTATTTAGGTTGTTATAAATAAATATAGTTGGAAAAAATTTATGGTAGTATATGTGTTTTATTTTAAGTAGTGTATTTAATTAAGTGTCTAAAAGTAATTAAGTAGTGTATAATTGGTATAAGTATAAATAAAAATAAATAAAATTAAATTTATAAAGGGGTGTTGTGTGGATCGGCCTAGCAAAAGAAAAAAGGGGGGAATTATAATTATGGTGGCCAACATAATTATAAAGGCATCACACACGTGAACTTATGACCATGATTGCATTAATCAATGTTTGTTTGTAATCTGGTAGTGTAATATGTTATGATATATGTGATCATGATAAGGATGGTTGTATAGTTATGGAATCCTTCTTTTACCTAATGAGCGATTATGTTAGGCTAAGTTACGTAGATAGTAAGTTTCCCTTCTATCTAACGTTTGTGGATACCCTGAATACCTGTTATTACTACTATTACAATTATTGAGGTTGCTCGTTTGCTCGATTATTCGTTCGAATACCTAACTCTCATTGTAGCATTCTTTGTTCGTATGATGTTAGTACGGATGTTCTATCTTTCCTATTTAGCGACTTGATATGCATTGGCTGATCAGATCTGCTACTTTTGGCAATTGGTACGTTTCATTGGTTCTTCCTTGCATTGAATACTCGTATGAATATCATATTTTTCCTTTTAAGCACTATTTGTTTGTAACATGTTAGTGCAGATATTTACTCCCTTCTTTATATATCCTTTGGTTTTTGTAACACGTTTGCAACGTGTTAGTATTGATGTTTTTCTATGTTTGCTCTTTTGATCATTATTATGGATAAGACCTCACGTTTTTCATTTGGTTCGTAATGTCTTGCATGAGTTTCTCTTGTACGTGTTCGTTTGATTGTTATTCTGACTATATGGTTCCTTGTATTTTTTTATTTTCGCCTTCAAACCATAGATTTGCGTTAGATATCTTACAGTATTTTGCAATCCCTTTTGGTATTATGATGTACTTTGTTTGAGTTGAATATTTTATATTGATGATGATCTATGAAAATCATTTGAATTATATTTTGATGAGGCTATGGGAAAACTACTTTTTAAAGCATTTTATGAATATGTAGTGATCCCGCGTTTATATGAATGTCTCTTTATTTTTATGAAAACTAAGCTTACAATGATTTTATGAATTCGATGTGATATCGGTTGAATGTTAAAACTTTGTTTAATATGATCTTTACTAATAAGATATGATACTATTTATATACGTTTGTTTTTGATGAATTTTATTTGATTTTATTTTGTTATGAAAAGTATTTTAAAATGATTTATATGGGTAAAATGTGATACACCTTTAAATAACTGTGTTTGAATTTTCTTTTTATTAAAACCATGTTAAAACAAAGAGTGATTTAAAATATCTAAAGTGATTTTCTTATATAAAATGACTTGTATATTTAAAATGATTTGTATTTAAAGTGATTTTTATAAAGACAGTGTTTAGTTTGTTCTCTATGATAAAATGATTATTGGAATAATAATTCTACTTTTCTCATTTATCGATCTTGATACTTATCGTTAATTTGATACATGCTTATTTTGTCATTGTGCGTTTTGTTGATTCATTTGTTTGCATTCCCTATTGGTAAATATATTCTACCTTTCTTTTAAAGGATTCCCATGGCATTGATTCGTATTTATTTGAACCTGTGAAATCCCTTATATGTTTCCTAGCCTTTGATTCGATATTCGTTTGCTACCCTATTTGATAACTCGTAACCCTTTGAATTCGTTTGATATACGTTTTATTCGGCCAAGTCACTCTCCGTGGGGAGCACTCGTGTTGTTTGTCGAGAAGAAAGATGGTTCGTTCCGAAGGTGCAAAAACTATTGAGAATTAAATAAGCTGACCATTAAGAACCGTTATCCTCTCCCCAGGATCGAAGACTTGTTTGATCAATTGCAAGGTTTGTGTTACTTCTCTAAGATAGATCTTCGATCTGGTTATCATTAACTGAGAGTGCATGAAGAAGACATTCCAAAAATGGCATTCAGAACGCGTTATGGACACTTTGAGTTTACAGTTATGCCTTTCGGGTTGACAAATGTACTAGCGGTTTTCATGGACTTAATGAACCGGGTGTGCAAGCCGTATCTAGATAAGTTTGTCATTGTGTTTATTAATGATATTTTGATCTACTTTCAGCCTAAGAAGGATCATGAAGTTCATTTGAAGTTAATTTTGGAGCTGCTAGAGAAGGAGAAGGTGTTTGCCAAGTTTTCCAGGTGTGAGTTTTGGCTATAAGAAGTACATTTCCTTGAGCATGTGGTTAATAACAATGGTATTCATGTGGACCCAGGCAATATTGAAGTAGTGAAGAATTGAAAAGCTCATAAGACACCGTTAAAGATACGGTTATTTTTTGGATTGGCAGGTTACTATCGATGTTTTATTGCAATTTTTTCCAAGATTGCTAAACCCCTTACTTTACTGGCACAGAAGAATCAGAATTATGAGTGGGGTGTGGAACAAGAAGAGGCTTTTCAGACATTAAAGGACAATTTGTATAATGCTCTAATATTGTCATTGCCTGATAGACCAGACGACTTTGTGGTTTATTGCGATGCATCAAATCAATGATTCGGATGTGTACTGATGCAGCGAGACAAGGTGATTTCATATGCATCACGCCAACTGAAGATTCACGAGAAGAACTACACCACTCATGATTTAGAGCTGGGTGTGGTGGTCTTTGCTCTCAGGAACTGGAGGCATTATGTTTTTCGAGACGAAAAGTGTTATCTGTAACACCCCCATTTTCGGGACAACGCAGCGGAACATATATGGGTGTTACTTCCTAGCACAATCACACATAATTCATAAAGAACGACTCAAAAGAGACGTTATAATAACATTGGTCCCAAAATAACAAGTTTGAACAATATCCCACATTCAACATATGGTTAAACCATAGTACCACAAAAGTCACCCATCATAAGATCAAGTTTCACAAAATACCAAATTGTATCATAAACATTTTAACATGGGGATATTTAGAAGTTCAAACAAAAACCACGCAAGACCATCCTCGTGAGCTCCAAGTCATCCATCATCCTTGATTACCTGAGATAAAACATGCTAAAAAGTCAACGAAACGTTGAGTGAATTCATAGAGTTTTCATAAATCATAACATGAACACAAGTTTTATTTTATACATCATCTTATAACATTGTGGATCAAACAAGTTATATAATTATTTGCACCGAGCTCATGACACCGCAAGCGTTAACATCAACCACATATGTAATAAATTACCATATGAAATAAACAAATTTCTTTGTCGCTAATATACCTCATTTCTCTAATCACAAATCGTCCGTTCAAGGGTGTTCCCACAATGGATCCAAACCCCGGACGGGGGATGTCAGCCCCAATAGATCTATCAAATGTATTAGCGCTCGCTAATCCAAGCAATTAAGCGGTTCATGAAATTAGGGACTTTATGCGATAGGTACTCGTGCAAAATATAATTCAGGAACGGGTCCAGCATACCAAACAATCTTGTGTTCAATTTTAAAAACAAGCATGTATCTCCCTCGCGGGTTTTCAATAAAACAGTAAAAGTAAAGGCGAGGCTATGAACTCACCAAGTAAAGTAGAAACAAGAGCAAGCGAGAAATTGAGACCACGAGAAACTCCAAGAAATTATTCGGGACCTACATAATAAGTCGCGACATAATGTTATAAAGTATTCCAATACTTATATATAGTTATACAATAACTAGTTTATAAAAATGCAAAACATGTGCAACATTGAACCGAGACTTAACCAAGGTTTTTCTATCTCTAATTTTGATGTAGGACCTGTACATACACCCAATTAAAAGTCTACTAAGTATCGCTTATCAAATCTTAACTTTTACTAATTGGTCGCACTTTTACTTTTCTAAAACTAGGCGTAAAAGTCCATTTTCTGGTTTGGGTCAGATTCATGAGAGCATTTCTCTCAAACCATTAAGGCTATGAAAGTGAGGCTTTCACCTCCAGAAAGCCCTTGGAGTCTACTTTCCAGAACATCAAGCCAATCATTCCAATTATTTACCATTTAAGAGAAAAGTTCATTTTACCAACTGAAACTCAAAACAGAAAACTTGTTTTCCAGATTTTAGTCAAATTCATGCCATCGCATCTCTTAATCTATAAAAGGTACAACAATGAGGCTTTCACCCCTGGAAATCCCCCTTAGTCTAGTTTTCAAAACATTTGGCCAATCAATCACACCATTCACCAATCCATGGGAAATGGATTTTTACTAACCGAAGGTCAAACCAGAAAGTTGGCTGAACTTCTTATTCCTACGGTTTTGGTCATAATCCATTATCTAGGATTGCCATTGGGTGCAAGTCCCAAGTGCTGGAGCTTCTATAAGACATATAATACTGAGTCATGCTTTAGAACCCAAACTTTTAGTTCAAAATTTTAGAGATTAACACGTTTTATATTCAAAGGTCCAGATTTGACCCATGATCGTAAATTGACCATAACTCCTTCATCCGGATGAGTTGGTTGAGCATACCAATTTCCACATGATCCTCTAAGTGTCTATTTTCAAATATCAATGTATATCAGTTGGCCACAGGCCAAAAATTTTGAGAAAAAGGGGCGACAACCTTCTATCCCCAAAACAGTCCCTAGATGATACTTCTAAACCTATTTTAAACTCATCCAAACCACTATTAATCATCATGCAAGACTACTAATTATCTTCCAAACTCATCCCTTACACTATAACATAACTTTTTAGATCAAACCAAAGATTCACAAGATCAAAAGCATGCATGCTTGAAAAGACCATCAATCAACCATATGCATTAACACTAAAATCAAATAATTGAAGTAGGTAAATTTAGGGATACTTACAACACCAAGAATGATAGTAGAGGATCAACACATAAACCCTAAGTTGGGTGTAGGGGCTGCCGAAACCAAGGAAACAAAACCCAAAAGAAATCCTAACTTTTTCCTATTCCAATCTTGCTCACAAACACTCCTAGTTCATCCCTTGTAGTTCTTGAAGCCTTCAATCAATTAAAGCCCTAAAAATCTTCAAGATCTTCAAAACTAATATTTTTGCAATCAATGCATGGTTGTTTTTAGTGATAGGAATGGATTAAGGATGATTTTAGAGATGATTTGGTGAATAAAGGGGGTGATTTGAGTGGGTTTTGATGATCAAATGGAGGTTTTGGGTGGTTTTTCTCTTGGGGCTGTCGAACAAAAGAAGAAGAGAGGGAGAGGAATGATTTTTATCTGTGTTTTGGGTTTGACAGTATGTGTATGTGTCGAACTTATAAATAAAAGGGTTAATGGACTTGGGTCTTGGGCCTAAACTAGCTAGTGGGTCAAGTTAAGTGGATAAAAGCATGAGGGTGTATGGCTTGGGCTTATGGCCGGTCTAAAGCAAGAGGGAGGAGTGGGTTTCGGCCCACTTCTTCCTAACTAACGATACTTGTAATTCTCGGGCCCAAAAACCTTTCCTAGTCCGACACTTTTTCCTAAAACGCAAAATTTAACTCGGTTGCACATGTAAACTTTTAAAAATAAAATTTTATATAAAATAAAATATAATTGGCATTCGAGGCCAAAATACGAAGTCGTTGATTTCTCGTTGCTCAAAAACGGTTAAATTTTAACGCATAACATTTTTATTCAAATCCGACGATTTTCTCCAAATCGACAAAAAAAATAAAATGAAAATTTTTCTATAATTCAGAAAATAATTATATAAGTTAAAATAAATAATGACCTTAAATTCGGGTTCTTACAAGATCTCCTATCGGAATAGTCGAGAACGTCCTTGTCAAGATCGATAAATTTTTATTCCCATCAAATTTTGTGGTTATGAATATGTTAAACACACATAATGAAACCATGATTCTTGGGAGACCATTTCTAGCAACCATTCATGCTGAAATAGATGTCTTTAATAAAGAAATCTCCTTAGGAATTGGAAGTGACAGAGTTACCTTCGATATGGACAAAAAGATTCATAATTTCACAAACCCCATAGGGGAGATTTATATGATAAACTCAACCTCTAATACTCCCTCAGATGCATCATCTAGGGTTGAGGAAACCAACGACGTGTATAATAAGAACAATTCTTGTAATCAAGAGCAAGGACGAAGTCGTAAGAAGCCAAGAAAACTTGAATTTGATATAAAACTCCCTAGCACGCACTTTTATAAACCGGTTAAGCATATTCTAGAAGGCGAACTCAAATTTTGGCCGACATGTGGCCCAAACATAAAAGTGTGTAATGGAGGCCATGAGATATATGAAATGAATAAAGAAGGAGATCTTAAAAAATGGTACCGTTACTATGATGATGATAGAAAGACAATAAACGGGGCCAATTTATCATTTCCTGAATTCCTGTTAGTCAAATACAGAGACAACTAAGAGAAAGGATTTATTTGGGATGAGAGGTTTAAAGAATGGTGTATCAACAATCCAAACACTCCTACTTCAAGGTATACCAAGGACCAAGAGAATCTCAATCCTAGACCCAAGGACTACCCTTTTAAGGATTGGTTATTGACAAAGGTAGGACACACAAACGTAAGTGAATCAATGAAAAAAATCCCTACTCAAAATATGGCTAATCAATTGTTTTCAAGAAGATATAGTGAAAGACCCGCGACAAAGAAGTTTTGACGACTATAAGTGGATGTTTAATCTAGAGATTGACCAGTTAGCAGACGAATATGAATTAGGAATATGAAAGAAAGGACATATGCTAGATGATATATGGGAAAATTGTAGGAAAGTACAAGGGGATAATACTTATTGGTGGCATGATAAAAAATCAAAAGAGGAGGAAAGGCGAAAACCTGGAATCAATATAGAAGAGTATGACCCACCAATGGTTCACATAGAAACTTTCGAAGTAAAAAGATACTCATTTGACACTGGCCAAAGTTTCATCTAT
>BQNB010135134.1:0-18205 GCA_026074375.1 Tanacetum coccineum | reverse complement strand
ATGACATATTTGAAGCATGTTGGAGGAAAGAAGCATTCTGATTTGAAGACCAAAATTTTTAAAGAAATACAAGTTTTGTATGAAAAGGTAAAAAGGTCTGATGAAAACTTCATTGCTATTGGTTTTGTTGAGGATGAGAGGCTAATAAAAGATTTAAACAAGAAAGCTATTGGTATAAAGAAGGATGATAGTATTAAGGAGGAAAGTAAAGAAGAAGAAGGTACCCAAAAGAGAAAATTTAGCACAGGGAAAAAGATGAAGTCAAGGAAAAGAAGATTTAGACAAAACACTTCTGAGGATGATGAATCAAATAGTAAGAAAGAGAATGATGAGCTGAGATTATGCTTAACAATAGCAGAGAATGATGAGCTGAGATTATGCTTAACAATAGCTCCAGATGAGTACAAAGAGGTGTATTATGAAATACTTGACAAGAAGTATCATATCATAGAATAGAAATCTGAGCATCTTGGAATTAAACCACAGTTTGATGAAACTAAAGACTTAGAGGAGATTAATCTAAATGTGGTGATTAGAAGCAATGGACAAAGGAGATACTTTAGTACTATGATAAGGATGCTTTCCATATTTAATAGAGAGGATTTGAATGCTCTATATCAACTTGTGATGGACAGATACCAAGATAAGATACCTGAAGGTTTTGATAGAGTACTTTGGGGAGATTTAATGATAATATTCAATCCAAGTGATGAAGATGAGTTTTGGAACTCATAGCAGGATTGGAATGTAGTAAGTTGGAAGTTACATGGTTCTTTAGGGGTACATACTTTAATGACTGAGGCAGGATTAGTCATTCATATACTTATTGAGAAACAGTATCCTTTGAGAAAGAAACTACTAATGCAAATGCTATAATTGAAATTGGAATCTGAAGAAGACAATACTATGGCATTAGAGTTGATTAGATTTGTCAAGAAGTTAATTGCAGAGTTGGAATCTAAAAACTCTGATGGAGAAGAGGATGATCTTTGAGTGTTGGTTTCAAAACCACACAACAGATGGTCATCAGCTCACCATGTTTAACAGACATAAGAACTGACTAGTCCATAAGCAAACGGCTTGTGGTAAAGACTTCTTAAATCCATTTATGGTTGATAATTTACCAAAAATTGTATGGTTCTCAACTCACCTTGCTTCACAGTAAAGAGTTGGCTAGTCCAAGATTAAACAGTTCTTGGTAAAGACAAATCAAATCTGTTGATAGCTGATAGTTTGCTAAAAACTATATGGTTATCAATGCACCATGTTATGGCAATAAAGCATTAACTAGTCCAAAAGCAAATGGTTTTTGGTAAAGATAAATCAAATCCTTTGATAGTTGATAGTTTACTAAAAACTATAAGGTTCTCAATTCACCTTGTTGTTTACAATGAAGAATTGGCTATCCCAGAGTAAACGGCTACTGGTAAAGAAACATCAAATCTGTTAATGGCTGGTAGTTTGCCAAAAACTACAAAGCCAACTTAGTTGGATTGTTGCAGAAAAGATGTAGTTGTGTTGCAGACAAGACATATACTGAGAAGACAAGGATTGTAAGCTGCTAAGTGATTAAGATAACGGTACAAGAGATCAATATTATCAAAAGTAAAGATCCAAGATTGACACAGAAAGGATCAAAGGTACTTAAGTTTATCTCAGATTGAGTCCAAGATTTGACAGAGTGTTTGGATACATCCTCCATGAAATTCAAGATATCTACATCAGAGAAACATGAAGTTAAACAAGTTCAACAAACATGTTTAGGGGAGGATTGTTGGGAATTATGTTTTCCTGACTTAGTACCGCTAGTTATAATAGTTAGTACCGACGGTTATAGTTTGTACTGTTAGTATTAGTTTGTACCGCGTTAGTATTAGTTTGTACCGTCAGTATAAAATAGTTAGTACCGTTTAAGAGATATGCATGAGATATTATAGGAAAAGATATGCATTATCTTTTACGCGTTTTGTAAGCGTTAGGGTTTTATCCTTCTGGTGTATAAAAGGAACCCTACGACATTGAGAGAACCCACATCTCCTCACCAAAAAGCCTGTCTCAAGGTTAGTAATTACTGTAATCATTTTAGCAGATAAGACAAAAGTGTATGTTAATAATATTCCATTTGTTCTGATTTTTAGAGCAATTATAAGTTAGTTTCTGCATAACTTATAGTGTTCATAGTCATTGTTTCTCATGTAGTTTGTGTGGAACTATCCATATTAGCTACAACCCTTAACAGGGTAGAAAGATCTATATTGAATTAGGATCTACAAGTACTAACTAAAACTGGCATATTTCCAGTTAATACCGCTAGACAAAATCTTTCTAGTCAAGCAGCAGCAACTAGTACTGCTAGGAAAGTTAATACTGCTAGACCCATTGTAAATGAAATCAGACTAAGAAATAACTTTTATAAGTCTCATTCACCTATTAGAAGGCCATCTAATAGAACAACAGCACCAAAAGCAAATTTTGCAAATCATAAAGTAAATACTGCTGGGGATAAAACAGTTAGTGCTGTTGGGGGAAATAGGGAAACTGTTGTTAAGGCCTTAACATGTTGTAATTGGAGATCCAACAAATATTACTAAAACAAAGTCTCTAAATACAATAGTGGATCAAACTCTAGTAAAAATATCAATTCTAAAGATCCACTAGGCAGACCCAAGTCAGCAATAACTTGGGTCCCTAAGAGAAACTAATTTCTCTTATTTGACGTGCAGGATGATCCACAAAAAGCTTTAAAGAACAAAGGAATTATTGACAGTGGATGTTCCAGGCACATGACTAGAAACAAAGCCTACCTTGTTGAATATCAAGACTATAATGGTGGCCTTGTTACTTTTGGAGGAAGTAAAGGTCAAATAATTAGTAAAGGTAAAATAATAACTGGAAAGTTAGATTATGAGGATGTGTACTTTGTGAAAGAACTAAAGCAATTTAATCTCTTTTCTATGTTACAAATATGTGACAAGAAGAACAAGGTTCTCTTCACTGACTCTGAATGTCTTGTGCTGTCTCCTGACTTTAAGTTGCCTGATGAAAATCAAGTACTACTTGGAGTCCCCAGACAAAACAATATGTATAGTTTCAACCTAGAGAACATTATTCCTACTGGAGGTTTAGCTTGTTTGATTGTAAAAGGCCACAATTGATGAATCTAACAAATGGCATAGAAGGCTGGGTCATGTAAATTATAAAAATTGTTCCTTCTGGAGGTTTAGCCTGTTTGATTGCAAATGCCACAATTGATGAATCTAACAAATGGCATAGGAGGTTGGGTCATGTTAACTTTAAAAACTTAAACAAACTTGTGAAGGGAAACCTTGTAAGAGGTTTACCATTAAATATTTTTTAAAATGACCACACCTGTGTTGCTTGTCAAAAAGGAAAGCAACACAAGGCCTCCTGTAAGGCCAAAGTAGTGAGCTCTATTAGTCAGCCCTTACAGCTTTTACATATGGACTTATTTGGACCCACATCTGTAAGGAGCATAAACCATATGACTTATTGCCTTGTTATCACTGATGATTTTAGCAGGTTTAGTTGGGTGTTCTTTTTAAGAACTAAGGATGAAACTAGTGGCATCCTTAAGGACTTTATAAGACAAATTGAGAACCAATTAAATCAAAAGGTTAAAACTATCATATGTGATAATGGTATAGAATTCAAGAATAGGGACATTATTGAATTCTGTGGGTCAAAAAGGATCAATAGGGAATACAGTAATGCCAAAACTCCACAACAAAATGGAGTTGCTGAGAGGAAGAATAAGACCCTAATTGAGGCTGCTAGAACAATGCTAGCAGATTTATTTTTACCTAACACTTTTTGGGCTAAAGCAGTTAGTACGGCTTGCTATGTCCTTAATAGGGTGTTAGTGACCAAGCCTCAAAACAACACACCTTATGAACTTATAACTGGTAAAAATACCAATCATAAGCTATATAAGACCTTTTGGGTGCTATGTGACCATCTTGAATACCATTAACCACCTAGGCAAGTTTGAAGAAAAGTCTAATGAAGGGTTTTTAGTTGGGTATTCTCTAAATAGCAAGGCTTTTAGGGTATACAATTTAGAAACCAAGAGGGTTGAAGAAAACCTGCATATAAACTTTTTAGAAAATAAACCTAATGTTGTAGGGAAAGGACCTAATTGGCTGTTTGATCTTGATTATTTAACTGATTCAATGAACTATCAGCCTGTTACTGCAGAAAATAAAGCTAACAAAACTGCAGGTCCAAAAGAAGCTAATCATAGTGCATTTACACAAGATAATATTTATGCAGGAAACTCTGAAATGGAAGCTGAACTTGCTCAAGAATACTTTGTACTGCCATTATGGTCTTCTTTATACTTCAACAGTCAAGAGCTTAGAGGCAAATAATGTAGATGAAAAGCCTAATGAGGATACTGGTCCAAAGATAAATGAGAAGCCAAAAGATCAGGAGGATCTAGCCTTTTTGGAGGAGCTTGAAAGGCTTAAAAGACAAGAAAAGGAGGCTAATGATGCAGCTAAAGCTTTTAGAAAGGAGTTTGCTCAATGTACTAAGGATTTGCTTCTTTAAGCAAGAGCTGCTAGAGCTACTTGTACTAACATAGTTAATATTGTTAGCACACCAATTAGTACTGCTAGTCCTTCAAATGTTTTTAGTACTGGTGGACCTGATCTAAACAACAATGACCAAGATGATTCTCAAATACCTGCTCTTGAGGATATTTATGACAATCCAAGCGATGGGATTTTTACCAATGCATCTTATGATGATGAGGGTGCAGTGGCTGACTTCACTAATTTAGAAACCACTATGAATGTTAGTCCTATTCCCACATCAAGGATACACTCCATTCATCCTACAACTTAAATTCTTAGAGATCCAACCTCAGCAGTTCAGACAAGGAGCAAAGTAAACAAAAGTTTTGGAACTCATGCTTTTGTCAGCTATATTCAAAAGTAGAGAAGAAATAATCATAAAGATTTCCAGCATTGTTGTTTATATTTGCTCTTCCTATCTCAAATTAATCCCAAGAAGTATATCATGAAGCCCTTGAAGATGAAATTTGGTAAGCTATGTAGTGGAAGAACTGTTGCAATTCAAGATTCAAAAGGTATAGATTCTTGTAGATTTGCCTAATAGAAAGAGGGCAATTGGAACTAAGTGGGTCTAAAGGAATAAGAAGGATGAAAGAGGTGTTGTAGTGAGAAATAAGGCAAGATTAGTTACCTTGGGATATAGACAGGAGGAGGGGATAGACTATGATGAGGTTTTTGCTCCTGTAGCTAGGATTGAAGCCATTAGGATCTTTTTGGCCTTTGCTTCTTATATGGGATTCATAGTCTATCAGATAGATGTAAAGAGTGCCTTCCTGTATAGCACAATTGATGAGGAGGTGTATATGTCTAAACCTCCAAGTTTTGTAGATCCTAAGTATCTTAAGAAGGTCTACAAAGTTGTGAAAGCTCTACACCAAGCTCCCAGAGCTTGAATAATGCTACTATTATATCTCTTTCAGTTGAAGAATGGATACAGAAGAGGAACCATAGTACACAGACACTTTTTCATCAAGAAGACAAAAAGGATATCCCCATCGCGCAGTACAAAGTAAATAAGTGGATGATATTATTTTTGGTTCTACAAAGAAGTCTTGGTGTGATGAGTTTGAAGCATTGATGAAGAGCAGATTTCAGATGAGTTACATGGGAGAGCTCACATTCTTTCTTGGATTACAGGTCAAGCAGAAAGAAGATGGTATTTTCATAAGTCAGGATAAGTATGTTGCAGAAATCCTGAAGAAGTTTGATTTTGCCAGTATTAAGACTGCTAGTACACCAATTGAGACCTAGAAGCCTTTGGTCAAGGATGAGGAAGCTGCTAATGTGGATGTACACCTTTATAGATCCATGATTGGCTCTTTAATGTACTTGGCTTCTTCTAGGCATGATATTATGTTTGTAGTCTGTGCTTGTTCTAGGTTTCAAGTGACTCTAAAGACCTCCTATTTTCATGCTGTGAAGAGGATCTTTAGGTACCTCAAAGGCAAAACCAAGCTAGGCCTTTGGTATCCTAGAGTGTTATCATTTGATCTAGAAGCCTACTCTGATAGTGATTATGCTGGAGCTAATCTTGACAGGAAATCCACAACAAGAGGTTGTCATTTCTTGTAAGGGTAGACTATATCTTAGGCAGTGTAATAACAGACCAATAGTGGCTACTTCTACTACAGGAGGCATAGTAATGTTGCTGATGCCTAACTGCAGTGGCAAGTATTGTTTGATTCCAAAATGCAGTTGTTAGACTATGGGTTTCAATTATCATGAACAAAAGAATATCTACAGATTGATTATGAAAGCACAATATGCATTGTAAAAGAATCCATTAATTTCATTCCAACAACAAAGATATTGCAATCGTCATCCACATCATTAGGGAATGCATATGAGAAAAAGCTTATTCAGGTACTTAAGATTCACACTGATGATAATGTAGCTGATCTATTAACCAACGCTTTTGATGTTAGCAGATTCAATTTCTTAATTGTTAACATTGGAATACTCAACCAATAGCAGCATTAGTTCAGGGGAGGCAAGATAACAGGTTCAATTGTTATACAGTTTCTAAATGCATTCTATGTTGGCATTGGATGGTTAAAGAATATGTCCAGGACTCTTTTAGATTAAGTATTAAAGGTCACATGTGGATACTGAGCTTAGATCGTACAGCAGCAGAACCTTTGTATTACTGCTGGTAACAAAAGTTTATACTGCTAGGCTAGTTTTGTGCTGCTACAAAAGTACCTCCACGATTAAATGATGTTTGACAGGGTAAAAAAGATGCTACTTGGATTGGTATTGAAGGCTATAAATGGTAGCTAGCAAATTTGGTGTTGCCAGGCAAATTTGGTCTTGCCAGACAAATTTGATGCTGTTAGGCAAATTTGGTGCTACCAGGCAAATTTGGTGCTGCCAGGCAAAAGTTTGTGTTGTTTGTTACCGTTACTACTGTTAGCGAGCATAACAGATTATCCTTAATTAAATATAACCGTTGAGATATTTATGCCAACAAGTTGCTTAACAGGGTCATAGAAAGTGGAAAATTCTTGATCCTTCCTTCTATAACACTCTTTTTCTCAGATAAGGATTCAAGTTTATTCAGTCGGTCATATCAAACCCTAAAGCGAATCTCTATAAAATCTCAATTCCGTTTACCAATCATTCATTCTCTCCCAATCGATCATATCCCACATCTTAATCCATCTATTACCAGTTTCTATGGCGAATTTGGAGTTTGTCGATCAACATAACATGGTACGCTTGTGCCTAAGAATACAAAGGGTGAAACTCCGATTTCAATGAATAGGGACTTTCTTTATCCTCTTGCTCCGAGTCTCGATTCAATCATGCTCTCATATCCCGAAAGTCCACCTATCTATACTTCCTACATTGAAACAGATTTGGAACACTCAGTTCCTACACAGTCAAACGAAGTAAAGCAGATTATGCTACTGTTGATAGCATGGGCATTCGTAGACAGAGGCACAATAAAGTAAGTTCACATCTTTTTAATGAATGCTGCTGAACTAAACTTGCCCTACCAAATTGAATGCTATATTTCAAAACCTTGCATGATGGGCTATGAGGGGATTTTATAATAAACTAACTTATCAAAAAGCTCTCTTTTTCCTCCTCATGGAAGTTTTCTGATACATACTATACCATTTGCATGTTTTAAGCTCAATCTACCATGCTTAAACGTAGTATTCACAAATATGTGCTTATCATCTGTTATATGTTTGGCCACTAATCATAAGTTTTAGACTTTTCTAAAAAACTTATTTTGATGGTTTGTTGAGGAACTTGATAATACTAAAAAAAATTTCTATGTATCCAAGGTTTTTAATAGTGTTACTAATAAATCAAATTGAGCTTGGGAGAGCCTTTTAATGATGTTTATCCTACACCAGCTCACAATCTAAAAAGTTTTCACTAATATGTCTAGGAAAGGACTAAAATTTTCGGGAAAAATAACACCTCTATTTCCCAACATGTTGACACATGCAACAGAGGGTGAAGGTTCAGGAAACCCACTGAACCTAATCCACGACCCTCTCTACTTACAAGTACCTTGAAAATAGACCAACCCACCTAAACATCATCTAGCCATTCCACTACCCAAGACTCCCGAAACTCTTTAGAGGGAACTCAATTATGAATGAAGAGGATCATGTTCAGACACCTTCAAGATAGCACTTTAGGTGTTCACACCTCTGACAAGCTGAGGTGCCAGAAACCAACAGGCATTATCTGTTTTATGTACTAACTTGTCTAACAGGGTTCTTGCCTTGGAGTCTATTAAGGATGCACAAGCTGAAGAGATCAGTGCATTAAAATCAATAATCAAGAAGTTGGAAAAGAAGTACAAGCCAAGCATCTCACACCACAGAGCATGGTTAAAGTGTGTGAACAGATTATCCATAAAGAAGAGATTTATAAAGGAGTTTGTATCTAAATAGGGGAGGAAAAAGTCTAAACCTGGATCAACTTTGGATGACAGTACTATCTTTAATGATCAAGATGCAAATCATGGTATGTAGTACATGGAAACTAAGGAAGCTGTGGATGAGGGGCGGCAATGTGGTGAAACTGAGGAGGTTAACTTGACTGATGATACAGAAGTTGTTGAAGACAAGGGCAGTGGTGATAAAGGAGGAAATGCTGAAAAACTAGTTAGTACTGCTAGACTAGAAGTTAGTACTGCTAGACCAGATATTGATGCTGCTAGGCAAGAAGACAGTGTTGTTGAGCCTAGAACTCCTCCTAAAATAACAAGTATGAGTCTGATTGATGTAAGAAATCACCATGGCCCAAACACATGATTAAGCATGGAGGGAAAGAAAAAGCTTAAGGAAAAAAGAGTGTCAATCTAAAGATGTTAAATGATCTTAAGACCCTGCAAGATCTATTCTCACATTGAAGGCCACTTCCAATAAAGATCCTAAATACAAAGGTAAAAGGGATTATGGAGGAGTCACTCAGTAAAGAAGATTCAGAGAAGTTGACTTCCTGGATGCAGCTCAGATTGCAAAAGATGCTGTAATAGCAAGGCTGGTACATGAGAAAAAATCTAGAAGAGATGGAAAGGAAAGAGATGAAAGACAGAGACATTATCAAAGCATCAATGGACTACATTGCAAGTTTATATGATGAAGTTCAAGCTAAGATGGATGCTAGTGAAGAGTTAGTTGCTAGACTACAAATGGAAGAGAGAGAGATGTACACAATAGAAGAAAGGTCAAAGCTATTAGCAGAATTTTTTGAAAGGAGAAAGAAGTTACTTGTTGAAGAAAGAGCTGTTGTTGTTAGAAACAGACCTCCAACAAGAACACAACTGAGGAGTCTAATGATGACCTATCTTAAACATATAGGTAGAATATGAGAATACATCAGTTTAACATAAAGAGATTTTGAAGAGATTCAGGCCCTATACATCAAGGAACAAGAAAGCGTTGCAGATTTTGTGCCTATTGGGTCTGAGAGGGATGAAAGAATGATTGATAAGATGAATAAGAAAGCAGCTGGTATGGTTGAGGATGAGGTTCTTGAAGAACCTGACAGCACTAAAGTTGAAGTTAAGCAAGAAGGACGTGAAGAGAATATCAGGAAAAGATCAGGTAGGAGACTGAAGATGAAAGCTACAAAGAAGTCTAAAAGGCAAAAGATTGATTCTGATCTTGAGAAGAGGTAACAAACTAAGAAGCTTCACCAAATATAGTTTTCTAGATGAAAAAGAAAGATTGCTTAAGAAGTTCTTGCCACGAGGTATCCAATTGTTAACTGGGAATCCTGCATTTATCATACTGATAGATATGGAAGTACCTCGTGACTAATTTAGAGTGTTTAGAGCTAAAGGGAAGTTTCAAGATATATCAAAACTTTCACATGAAAGTTTTCAAGATAATGCGATAAATTGGACTTCATTGAGCTACATAGTTTAGTGATGCAGAGATTTTCAACAACAACTCCTGAAGGAATTGATTTAGTTTCTCAATGGAGACTTAAGAATATGTTTTGAAAAGAAACTACAGATGATGCTAGTTGGAAGAATCAGAGAAATGGATATTATTAAAGTTGGACTTTCTAATGAAAACTGTGGAGTTTTCATATCTTTTCATTAGAAAGATGGTTACTGAAATTCACATGCTTGCAGAAAGAAGGTATCCACTTATACTGAAAACTCTATGACATAGGATGATTGAGTTTGAGAGTTGTCGCACCTGATAAATCTAAAGGTGAACCTGTTTTTTACTGCACAGAATTATTTTCAAAAACAAATTGATGAGGTATTATGGTGCCAAGAAATAGTAGTGAGAAGGATCTTTGAGTTTAGGTTTATCTGACCACCCCACAAATGTCACCAGTACACCATGTCTAACAGACAACAAGACTGCAATTCCAGAAGCAACGGCTTTTGGTAAAATGACTATCCAAATCCATTTACTATCAGATAGTATTGCTAAAAATATATGTTTCTCAACTCACAATGCTTCACCGTAAAGAATTGGACTAGTCCAAAGCAAACGCTCTTGGTAAAAGACATCTCAAATCCTTTTAATAGTTGGTAAGATTGACTAAAAACTATAGGATTATTATGCATCAAGTTAAGCAATGAAGCATTGGTCAATTCCAGAGAAACGCTACTGTTAGAAGAAATTATCAAATCCATTTATGGCTGGTAGTTTTTGCCAAAAACACATAGCCAACTTAGTTGGTATAGTTTGCTGTGATGCTGAAAAGACTGGAAAGCTAATCAAAGTAAAGATTAAAAGGTTGTAAAGTTTTTTGATACATCCCCTTGTGTTCATATAAGTCTCAAAGATGATGAAACATGAAGGTTGACAAGTAAACATCATTTTAGGGAGGATTGTTGGGTTTTTAGAAACTTACAACTTACAGCTGCATGGTACAACAATGTGCTGTCTAGTGAAGATTTAAAGTGCTAGCTCAGAAAGATTAAAGAAAATAGACTAAGTCTTATACTATTAGAATAAAGTTAGTATTGCCATACATTTTTAGTACTACTGCATTATAGGTTTAGTGTTGTTAGTAGTAAGAAGTGCGAGCCATCATATAATAGTTAGTGCTGTTTAGGAATTGCATGAGAAGTTAACAAATAAATGAATAATATGCATTATCTCCTCACACGGTTTGTAAGCCCATTAGGGTTATCCTTAGTGTATAAAATGAACCATACGGCATTAGTTAGAAAAAAAACAACAATACAACACAAGTATCAATACTCATAGTTAGTAATCTGTAACCTAGCAAATTTATAGAAATCAAAGTTTAGTTTTATTCATTGTTCTTCTTAGCAATATAAGTTAGTTTCCGAAAAATTATAATTGTTCAAAGTCATTGTTTCTCTTGTAGTGTAGTTTGGACTATCCAAATAAGCTGCCAGACCCTTAACAGGCTAGAAAGATATCTATTCAGATTAGGAACGACTACGTGGTCGTGATGCAGAGATTTTCAACAACAACTCCTGAAGAATTGATTTAGAGTTCTCTAGGGAGACTTAATGAATATGTTTGAAGAAACTACAAGATGATGATATTTGGAATAAATCAATAGAAATGGATTATTAAGAGTTTGGATCTTTCTATAAAAACTGTGGAGTATCATATCTTGCATGTAGAAGATGGTACTGAAATTCCACATGCTTTGCAGAAAGAAGGTATCCACTTAAGAGAAACTCTTGAGAGGATGATGGAGTTGAGATTGACTGGTCAAAATCAAAAGCGAAGCAGTTATTTTGATCAGCTCAATTTATTCAAAAGCACAAATTAGATGAGTTTGGAGGGCCAAGATTAGGATGATAAGATCATTTAGTGTTGGTTTTTCTACCACTAAAAAACAAATGGTCACTCAGTTCACCATGTCTAACAGACAAATCAAGAACTGCAAGTCCAGAAGCAAAACGGCTTTTGGAAAAGACATCTCCAATACCATTTAACAGCTGATAGTATGAGCTAAAAACTATATGGTTCTCAACTCACAATGCTTCACAGTAAAGAGTTGGCTAGTCCAAAGCAAACGGCTCCTGATAAAGACATCTCAAATCCGTTAATAGTTGTAGTTTACTAAAAACTATATGGTTATAGTGCTCATGTTATAGTCACTGAAGCATTGGCTATTCCAAGGAAACGGCTACTGGAATAGAAATATCAAAACCATATTATGGCTGGTAGTTTGCCAAAAACTACATAGCCAACTTAGTTGGTATTTTTGCTGTGTTGCTGAAAAGACTGGAAGCTAATCAAAGTTGAAGTTTAAAAGGTTGTAAAGTGTTTGGATACATCCTCCTGGTGTTCAAGAAGCTCAAGATGAAGAAACATGAAGGTTGACAAGTAAACATCATGTTTAGGGGGAGGATTGTTGGGATTTTCAGAAGACTTTTACAGACATACTGCTCGCTGTTCAACAATGGTGCTGCTAGTGAATATTAGTGCTGCTTGAGAAAGATTTAAAGGAAAATAGACTAAGTCTTTATGTACTTATTAGATATAGTTTAGTAGTATTGCCAGTACATTGTTAGTACTGCTAGTATAGTTAGTGTTGTTAGTAGTAAGTTAGTGCTGCTAGCATATAATAGTTAGTGCTGTTAGGAGATATGCATGAGTTAAATTAGGAATAGATATGCATTATCTCCTCACACATTTTGTAAGCCCATTAGGGTTATCCTTGGTGTATAAATAAGGAACTCCTAAGATTAGTTTGAAGAACAAGAACAAATACAACGACAATAATCATTAATCTTAAGTTAGTAATCTGTAACTTACAGATAATAGAAATCAAATTTAGTTTTATTCAATGTTACTCTTAGCAAAATAAGTTAGTTTCCCGAATAATTATAATTTTTCATAGTCATTGTTTTCTCTTGTAGTTATGTTTGATCTATCCAAATTAGCTGCCACCCTTAACAATGCTAGAAAGATCTATTCAGATTAGGATCAACAACGTGGTCGTGAGCAGAGATTTTCAACAACAACTCCTGAAGGAATTGATTTGTCTCTATGAGAGACTTAAAGGAATATATTAAGAAACTGCAGATGATGATATTTGGAAGAATCAAGAGAAATGGATTATTAAGAGTTGGACTTTCTATGAAAATTGTGGAGTACATATCTTGGCATTAGAAGATGGTACTAAAATTCAATTGCTTGAAGAAAGAAGGTATCCACTTATAAGGGAAACTCTTGAGAGGATGATGGAGTTGAGATTGACTGCTGAATCTGAAGGTGAAGCTGTTTTTAACCTTCTCAGATTTATTCAAAAACAAATTGATGAGTTTGAAGGCCAAGATAGGAGTGAGAAGGATCTTTGAGTGTTGGTTTTCTGACCACACAACAAATGGTCATTAGTTCACCATGTCTAACAGACATCAAGAACTGACTAGTCCAAAAGCAAACGGATTTTGGTAAAGACTTCTCAAATCCATTTTATAGCTGGTTAGTTTGCTAAGTAACTATAAGGTTCGCAACTCACAATGCTTTCACAGTAAAGAGTTGGGCTTAGTTCCTAAAGCAAAACGGCTCTTGGTAAAGACATCTCAAACCGTTAATAGTTGTTAATTTACTAAAAACAATATGGTTATCAGTGGCGATCGATGTTATAGCAATGAAGCATTGGGGGGCTATTCCCAGAGAAAACGGCTACTGGAAAGAAATAACCAATCCATTTATGGCTGTTAGTTAGCCAAAAACTACATTAGCCAACTTAGTTGGAATTTTTTGCTGTGTAGCTAAAGACAGAAGCTAATCAAAGTTGAAGTTTTAAAAAGTTGTAAAGTTTTTGGATACATCCTCCTGGTGTTCAAGAAGCTCAAGATGAAGAAACATGAAGGTTGACAAGTAACCATCATGTTTAGGGGAGGATTGTTGGGTTTTTAGAAGACTTTACAACTTACTGCTGCTGGTTCAACAATGGTGCTGCTAGTGAAGATTTAGTGCTGCTGAGAAAGATTAAAGAAAATAGACTAAGTCTTAGTACTATTAAATATAGTTAAGTAAGCCAAGTACATTGTTAGTAACTAGCTAGTATAGTTAGTGTTGTTAGTAGTAAGTTAGTCGCTAGCATATAATAATTAGTGCTGCTAGGAGATATGCATAAGTTAAATTAGGAAATGATATGCATTATCTCCTCACACGTTTTGTAAGCCCATAAGGATTATCCTTGGTGTATAAAGGGAACCCTACGGCATTAGTTAGAGAACAACAACAATATAACACAAGTATCAATATTCTTAGTTAGTAATCTGTAACTATTAGCAAATATATAGAAATCAAAGTTTAGTATTATTCATTGATCTCGTAGCAATATACAGTTAGTTTCCGAATAAATTATAAATAATTGTTCATATCATTTTCTCTTGTAGTTAGTTTGGATCTATCCAAATTAGCTGCCACCCTTAACAGGCTAGAAAGATCTATTCAGATTAGGATCTACAACGTGGTCGTGAACTTTGAGCTTCTTGTTGTTTCAACGATCGGTGATACTTATAAGCTTTCGTCAAAATCAAAAAGTCACCTTCATCATCGGATTCATATACAACATCATCCGGATTCATAGTTTATAATATTTGAAGTTTATTAAGTAACGAGGTTTTCCACCCGCGCTACGCTGCGGAGCACGCGGTTTTACGTTAAGGACTAACTTTGAAACAGAACAATAATCCAAGGACTATTTCCGTATAGTGTTATTATTAAGGACTAACTTTGCAACGGAACGATAACTTAAGGACTATTTCCGTATAGTATTTATCTCGGGGTCTAATGTGTTGTTGTGCGTAGGTATTATTTATCATCAAGTTTTACATTTATATTCTGCCGACATTACTTAAAAACAACACTAACGGGCTGTGTACCCGATCTGTTGTCGCTTCATTGGTAAGTAGGGTGTCGATCACTAAGAGCGAGAGCATTAATTTCTAAGTCTATCAGTGTTTTAGTTATCTATATTAGTTTTAATCTAAGTTAATTCTTATGTTAACCCTATGTTAAACCTAATTCTAATGAAAAGGGGGTTTTCAGTCTGAGAGACTGGCAGGGTTTGTTGGTGACTTAAACCTATTTTAGACACTTCTTATAAGTCAAGCCAGACCCTAAAAGTCAAAGATTGAAATCGTCATTCAAAAATTCAAAAATTCTCGGATGTTACATGAGGTAAGACTTGATGATGTGCTTCGTTGTGTATCGGTAAATTAATTACGAAACTAGGGCAGAGGTAGATTTAGGCGGTACTTCTTCCTAAAACCTAGACATGCTAATTCTATCACAAAGGAACACATCCAGCTAAAGCAACCGGTGCCGATTATAATCTATCTTAGGAGATTAATAATGGTGATCTTATTAAACCCTAGCTCAACGAGACTTTACTAACTTACTGCTTAACAGCTTTTTATATACTAATAGTCTACTGTTCGAGTATTTACCACAGGAATCAGAACGTTATTTGTTGATCTCAAGTCACCTGCTAGTCCAACTTGTTCACTAAACCAATGGTAAAGATATGTCAATATTTGTGATCCTCTGATTCTAGATATATAAATCGCATATATGGAGAGCTTTCTCGACATCTAGCTAACTCTTTATTTTGTATTCCTAGATTCAGTTGAATGATAGATCACATACTTAAGCACATAAACGAGTATAAATTGATAAACATAATCAACACAAAAAAAATAAGAATGCGGCCAATATAAACAAACCAAACATTAAATTATCATAAACAAGGCTAATAGCCAAAGGTAACCAAGGTAACCTAACCGAGTTAAATGAATGATACCAAAAATCAAACGATTATCAAGAGTATAAGGAATTACAAGGTATTTTCTTTAAATTGAAGTGCTTTGCTCGACCTTCTTGGCTTCTCTTCCCTTCTAAAAATCGACTTTTGTGGTTAAGAATTCGTCACTGCGGCTCTCCTAAAACTTATTTTTAGGATTTGTATTTATAAGGTCTAGAATATGGTTGATACGCCATACTTAATGAGCTCAATACGGCGTATTGGGAATTTCTTTGAGTAGGGACCACAGTTGATATCTTCCAGAATCTTCCAAAACTCGATCTTCGATACGGCGTATAGAGTCTTCTGGATACAGCGTATTGGTCAAAAATCTTTATGGTTTCTTGTGAAGCGCAGGCACAGATACGTTGTCTCTTCCTTGTTGGATACAACATATAGGTTGTCAAAACAATAGTCTTTAGATTTCTTCGTTTAAGCTCTAAAATGCGTGCCTTTTAGTTAAACTTCACCAATTGCTCCATAATTCTGCAAATAATAAATATAAGCAATTAAGTACCAATTCGTGCAATAATTATATAAAATGGGCAATTTACATAGGATAAATGATGCTATAAAATAGACGTTATTTGATGTCATCAAATATCCCCCCACTTGAATCCTACTTGTCTTCAAGTAGACTTTATAAAACTTATAAAAATGTATCCTAACCGAGGTCAATGATTTTTCCTTTAAGTAATTTTTTGTTTAATTACTAGTACACAACCAAACACCTCATGAAATAGGAAAATAAAAACACACAAATCACTCAACTAATCTATGTGGTAACATTTAAGTAATTCGCTCAATTGCTCGGTCATGACGAGTATTCTATCATAAGCTTGGCAAGGATACACATCCCCATCACTAAAGCTAAGGAGCAACAAGTCTATAAAGGTAAATTGGGTTAAGGTTTAAGGGTTGATCATTCTTTCTAATCTTTATCGATACCAATATTCCAGAAAAGGTGACGAAACCACACATACACATTTATAACGATGGAATAGACATATGTGATTGCTCACTCCTTAACTCGAATAAGCTAACGAATAGGACTAGTAATCTTCACCAATAGTCGTAAACCAACAAGGTCGATGAAACCACATGTACACATCCATAACGATAGAATAGGCACACATGATTGCTCACTCCCTCATTCGAGTAAAACCAAAGGTTAGGATGAAGAATAATAAAGAGTATGGAATCTTTTAATCCTTTCACCAACGGAAATACACCAATAAGGCTGACAAAATCACACATACACATCCATAACGATGGAATAGATACATGTGATTGCCCGCATCCTTATTCGAGCAAACCAAAGGTTAGGGTTTAGGAAAGGGAAAATAATTGGTGTTAAATTAAAAGAACAAAACAAATAGATTAAGCCTGAATAAATAAGGTACATAGTTGCTAGTAACTTTCCTGACCATCCCTTGAAAAAGACACAAAATCATATACCAACTCACGCTTTAACACGAAAACAGAATACTCACGCTTTAGTAGACACGAATTAGGCTCATAAATGCCTTGATCAATAGATTGATAAAACAACCTTAGTTGGCGTTCCCGTGACGACCAACTCCCAAACATCCATAATATACATACTATACAATAATAGTGGTGATATCGACCACTTTATACAAGAAATACATGGTTGGTTTATTTCGACCAACATACAACAATACTCTACAAATCATTTTTTTTATTTTTCTCTTTTTTGATTATATATATATACACACACACACTACGAATTTTGGTGTAATTTTAGCATCTCACGATCATAATAAATCCGGATAATTTATCTATAATCCTCCATACTTCGGATATAAAAATAATAGTGGAAGTAGTAAAACACATGAAAAATAAAAATACACTACTTTCACATTCCCATTGCATTGTGCAATTTCCTGACCTAACCATAGATAGAAAATACGCACACAAACACACAACATACAATACTTTACATAAAAGCAACTAGCAACCGAAATAGAACTTAATCTAATAGGATCGGCTAAGGTGTAAACTTATAACGAAACAAATTTTTGTTGGTGGAAGAAAAAAAAAGAATGGCTCAGTAGGTTTTTCTAAGGGTATCTTACTCTTAAAATGAGAGTAAACAAAAGGGTTTATACAGGGGTTAACTAACCAGTGTGGTTAGTTAATGTTACGACATGTATAGGCTTTTTGGTGTAATCTTAGAAATTTACCAGTTTAGACAAGTCACTCCATCTATATAAAATAGTACTTATTATGATGGTCTCGAATAGATATACCACGTCAAGTTTTAAAGTTTACTACAGTCACCGGCACACTCATATTTTTGTGGAATTTAGTGGTAAAATTAGGGAAAACAGAAAGGCTAAATC
>BQNB010135132.1:0-10347 GCA_026074375.1 Tanacetum coccineum | reverse complement strand
GGCATTTTAAGTCCGTTTTTGGTTATTTTAGCTCGTTTTTAAAGGTAAAAGGTATGTGTAATTAAACACATACCAAACATTTCGGTCGTTGGCCAAATAAAATAAACAAAACGATAGAACAAGTAAGTAATATATATTCCGTATATACATTACATATGAAAACAGACGCGTATAATTCATGTTGGGAATTATATAACCAAAGGCAAACACTCAAAAGCGCATTATTTAAGGTATGTAATTCTTTACAAGCATTATATATAAGAATTATGTGATATTAATTTAAAATAATATTATCCGACACGCGTTCTGAGATTATCATTTCATTCATGAAAGATTTATTTAATAACGTAAACGTACGTTTTTTTGGGTAAAAGGGAATTCATACCCCGGTAAAATATATTACACCAAAAAAGCATTGAAGTACAACGAATGTAGGTGAAGTCCTAACATCTCAGCCCGTTACATGGGCAAAAACAATGCACACAAAAACGTTGTTCAACAACTAACACACGAGTGACATGCTACTCTTATGACTACTAAACGAAGCTGGAAATAAAAACAAGAATACAAAAAGATAATGAATGATATGCTTATTTCCAACTTGTACGTTACTTCTAATCCCTCATATAGCTAAACCATGGTAGAAAGACATGTGCTGTCCAAAACAGCATCTTTATGCATCCAAAACACGACTAGGTTGTTCATTTAGTTTTACACATAATATATTTTCCTTTCCTTTCTCTCTTTAAGTGCTACAACCCACTTTCTCTCTCTAGACTTTCTATCTTGTCTATTGTTAAATGATTTGATACTTTTACAATTGATATCAGTCGCCATGGGGTGATATCGTGAGCTTGTGTGCGTTTATATCTTGTTTAGATCATTAGTTTTGGTTATTCTTGGTTTTGTGTGCTTCAAAAATCAAACCCGGATTTTAGTGTTTAAAAGTCTTAAAGTTTGTGTTTTTAAGCAAGATCTAGGCCTAAGATAACTAGTTATGCAAGAAAAATCAAGGTAAAACGTCAAAAAGGGTGAGTTTTTGTGAAAAAGTACGTTTTTATTTGAAGAAAGCGAAATATGTATTGAAGGTAGCGAAATATGTATGAAGCTAGCGAAATATGTATGTAAGCGAAATGTGTAAGCGAAATATGACAGTTGACCTCAAGCGATTTATGTCATTTATAGGAAATAAAACTTTGCTTAATTTTTCTTAGGTCAAGCGAAATATATTAGCAAGCGAAATATGTTAGCAAGCGAAATATGTTAGTTAGCGATTTATGATAGGTTGTTAGTTCAAGCGAAATACGTAGTTGTGTAAGATGAAACTCTGTCTAATTTTCATATTCCAAGCGAAACATTACAAGCAAGCGAAATATTACACTGTCACATTTCAAGCGAAATATTACACTGTCACATTTCAAGCGAAACATTACATTTCAAGCGAAATATTACATACATCACAAAAAGATTTAATTTTCTACGGTTTGTCTTACTTTGTAAAATCCCTTGAAATATTTGGATTTCTCAGTTTTAGTGAAGATTTGCAAAATCCCGTGGAATATCAATTTTAATCACCAACAACAACAACTCTTAACACAATCCTCCTTTATTACTGTTCGATCACTTGTTATTCATTACACTTTTCAATTAGAACAACATGACAACTTTAGCAGAACACATCATTGTTGTTGGAGCTGAGAACCATCCTCCAATGCTTGAAAATCAATGTATGATTCATGGGCAAGTCGTATACGTCTATTCATCAAAGGGAAGAAACATGATAGGATGATGCTTGATTCCATTGATAATGGTCCATTGGTTTACCTAACTGTTGAAGAAAATGGGCAGACTAGACCTAAGAAATACTCCGAACTCATTGAAGCACAACAACTTCAAGATGACTGTGATGTTCAAGCAACAAATATCATTCTTCACGGTCTTCCACCCGATGTGTATGCACTTGTTAACCATCAAGAGGCGGCTAAGGATATTTGGGATAGAGTCAAGATGCTAATGAAAGGCACTGAATTATCATACCAAGAACGTGAATGCAGATTGTACAACTTGTTTGATAAGTTTGCTTATGTTCAGGGTGAAACACTGTATGAGTACTACTGGAGATTCTCTCAGCTGATCAATGACATGCATACTATTGGGATGACAATGCAACAAGTTCAAGTCAATACCAAGTTTCTGAATGCTCTTCCATCGGAATGGAGCAAGTTTGTCACTGATGTGAAGTTAGCTAAGAGTTTGTATACCACCAACTATGATCAGTTGTATGCATACCTTAGTCAACATGAACGACATGCTAATGAAGTTCGTATCACGCGTGAAAGATATCCGGATCCTCTTGCATTGGTAGCCAACTCTCCAACTCTATACAATCCATCTCAGTCACCACAACATTCAGGTTCTTTAATGTATCCACCTCCTCAACAATTCACACCAGTTTATGCAGCACCCATTCATCATCAACACCATCACACTCCAGTCAATCCACAACAACATTTAGTTTCCCCTCAACCATTCATATCTTCGTCAATGACACTACAACACTTAACAGAATTTCCCTAATGACGCGCATTCCCGAGTGTTCCTATGTTTCGAGCAAGGAAAAGAAGATCGGATTTGAATTGCATATAACAAGACAATGGCATTTTCTGTCTGCTGTAGCATCAAGGTTATCCACCATCACACAAACAACCATAAGCATCGTTCAATCCTAGAAATCAATCAACCAAGCAAGATGGTAAGTCCATAGTTTTACAAGTTTTCAAAGGAAACTAATTCAATGTTTAAGCCTGGGTACGAGAAACAGCAGAATTGCTACTACTTCAAAGGGAAATTATGCAGCTGGTCAACCAAGAGTGGTAAAGTGTTATAACTGCCAAGGAGAAGGGCATATGCAGACAGTGTAACTCAGCCAAAGAAAGCTAAGGAATGTTGCATGGTTTAAGAGACATGAATTGTTGAGCCAAAGCTCAAGAAGCGGGTCAGATATTGGATAAAGAGCAACTTGTATTCTTAGCAGACCCTAGAATATCAGAAGCTCTAGTTGCTCAGCAGACAATCCCTCATAATTCAGCTTTCCAAACTGAAGACTTGGATGCCTATGACTTGGATTGTGATGACTTATCCTCGGCTAAAGCGTTTTTCTGATGGCAAACCTTTCAAGCGTGATCTTGAATTCCTCTGAGTACCATATTCTAATCTTACCAAGTATATGTATTTAGTCAGAGATTGCCGAGATCAGTATTTTGAACAATACAAAAGCGACATTTTCAATATAATAGATTACATAGTGATAGTAATACCATTCCGTATTCTTAATATATGCAAGAGTCACAAGATGCGATTATTCATGATACCAATTCTTCTGCACCTAATGATTTATTGGTGCTATCTTTGGTTGAAAAATGACTGATCACGTAGCTCATCTAGATAAGGAAAATCAGACAAATAAAATGTTAAATGAATCATTAAACGCTGACTTGAAGATACAAATACAGATCCGCACATTTTCTTAAACAAAAGACTTAATGAAGTTGATAAACGTGAAAAATTAATAATTCCGACACATGTATGCTTTTAATTCGGAATAGAAATGCAAAGCTTTTGCGGCATCTTACAGAGATCGGATACACTTTAAAGAAACTCTTCAAATCATGGACAAAGAAATGGAATCTTTATCAAAAACATTTACTGTTTTTCAAAACCCAGAATCATAAAGAAAAATAAGTCTAAATACATTGACAAGGAAATTGTTTTGAAAAACAAAAAAATACACTAGAGAATATTATTTTTGGTAAAACGTATCATCTACCAAAGCAATGCATATGCTAACGAAACCATAAGTTTTTTACGATGACACTCACAAACAAGCTCTTGGTTATCAAAATCCCTTCCATCATAAAATAAGCTCATCAATTCACAACATTATATATGGTAGTGGTAATGCTAAAGAACATGCTGAGTTTTAACTATTATTAAAATGAGTAGACAGTGGATTTTTGGGAAGAAGAAAGCATCAAAGTTTAGGCGTGATAAATACAAAATATCCAATGTCAATCGAAAAAACAGTAATATAGCTCCCAATTGATTATTCAAAAGTTGAATAAGATAAAAGAAAGATTTTGTAAATGTTTTGTCACTCAAAAAAATTGTCGTGCAGAAGAAGCCTTCTGGGTTAAAACATTTCTCCTTTTCTGAAACACCCTTACCGTCACATAAACACATGTTAAATTGAAGACTCCTAGTGAACTTCCTAAGGTATTTGGTAAATGAAAGTCTAAAAAGCTAAAAATATCAACTGGATCCAATTTTTGGACAATGTTAGTAGAATCACGCACTGGCATAGATCATTGTACGTCATCAACAATTCAACTAATTATTTTTAGTATTGGGTACTGGTGGGGGGGGGGGGGGTGGGGGGGGGTGGGGGGGTGAGGTGGTACCCGTTTGCTTTTTAAATAAATCGGTAAGATTAAATCGCCGTAACTAAAAATTTATCGTTCAATGTAAATGGCATCAAACAATTAAATTTTTACATCAAGCAAGTGTTAGTAATTATTTTGAGGATAATTATTAACTTTGTTCATTTTATTTTTATGTTACTAAATTAGGTTACGTTTCGCGATAAAATACGTTTAGCATTCCCGAATCACAAAAATCTTTTCTACCTTCAACACATACCCATTATTATACCCAATACTTAAAATTGACAAAAATATCTATATATGTATATAGGGCCGGATTTGGTGAAGAAATCACAAGAGAAATATCACAAACTTGCAACTTGATCTTGTATCTTCAACAACTCATTAAACTTCAAGACTTCACAAGTCTGACAAAGACTTCCTATAAGGCCCTCATCTTGGGTTTTGCACTGCTACAAGTGATATTTGTCTACCATGTACGTTATATAAGCAAGCACTATAATAGTACACACATAGATTTTCTAAAGTGAAAACAACACAAATAACTCTCTCTTCTCGTCCTCATATGCCACGCCCAAACACCACATAAACCACCCATACAAATTTTAATTACAACAAACACAAGTTTCCATAACACCATATCTAAGATATCCTATTGCTTAGAAGGATTGGTTTAAAGTTTACAATCGATTAAGCAGAGAAGGTTCATGAGTAGGGTTTACTTGGATTTAGGGTTTCCTAAGACTTGAAAGCTAGGGTTTGAGGTTGCTAAACAAGGTTAGATCATATTGTTCACATCCCAACCACACATATTAAGGTTACCTAAAAATCTAATCTCTTTACCTTTTGTACGTTTATCATATATAAAGTTTATGTAGTTTAATCACCATCTAAGGAACATAATGAGATTAAAAAGATGTTTTTAATTCTTGTTTATTAGATTTTGGAAACCTTTTGTAATGTGATATTATGATGTTATGGTCATTGTGATAAAGAAAGTAATATACTTCTATATGATGTTGTTAAGTTAGATAAAATATGATATAAGTATAAAGTATAAAAAGTTACTTTATTAAGATTCAAGACAAATAAGTTATTTGGACACATGGATCTAATGATACTTGATCTACATATATTGGACAAATGATAAACTAGACCCGTAAAGGTACAATAAGACACCATGTATAATGTTGTAATGGACTTGTGACAAAGTGGCTAAGCTAAAAAACCTAGAAAATCAAGTTTAAACATGTTTTTAATAAAAACCCCAAAGGGTCTGATCAAATTCGAATTTTAACATATTGATTTTATATTTTTATAAAATACTACATCTCATGAGGATTCCAAAAAGGTAAGAAACTTGAAAAAACCTATTTGTAACAAGAGATACATACTTTACAGAGTAAACGCGACTAAAAATAATAATATATAATATAAAAAAAAAATAAAAAAAAAAAAAAACTATACCGCGTTTATAAAAGGAAATTTTATAAAAACTTTTTAAATTTTCACATCTAGATATAAAAATGGGTTTTAGTTTTTCTCGAATAGTACGTATTTGTTAGAATTCCAAAACATTAGAATCATAATTTTTTATCAATAATAAAGGGATATGAATTTACGCATGTTACAGATAAGTTAAAGTTTATAAAAATAATTTTATAAACTATGAACATAAAAATCAGCTATTTATCTCAGATAGAAGTTTTGAAAAAATATCAACTTCAATAGACTTTAAATACGTCAGAGTCACTTTTGTCGAAAAATCACTAAATAACGGATTTAAAACGAATAAATACGTCTTTTAACGAGTTATAGGGATAACGTATTTTAAAAAATAAGGTATAAAATCCATGAACAGTAAAGAATTGCTTTCACCGGTACTGAAAATATGAAAATATAATAGTTGTGATAACCCTCATTATTCATCTTAAAGTTCTTACACACTCCATACATTCTTACACATTCACCATGCCTTTCTTACACCCTAGTCATTCCAACATTTAACCATGGTTAAATTAATGTAACCATTAGCTAGTTAAGATTTATTGTTCATCAGAGGGTTAGAAATATAAAAATGTCATATTTTGATACATCGTCTTAATACGAAAGCGTGGACGTAAAGAACGTACAAAATGGGCTTAAAACGAGAAAGTTACGTCGTTTTTACTAACGTGGTATTTATAAACGTTTTTACTTTATAAATATGATTTCACAAATGCAATTAGATGGTGATGTAGCTATATAAAATTGTATATGGCATTAGTTAATCAAAGTGCTTAGTACTTATACGACCTATATTTAATTAGGTTGCATTCGGTCATTACCGTGACGCATTTTCTGTTATACTTGGATTATTCATTCACACAAGGTGAGTTTATAGCCCCACGTTTTACTTGTTTTACATATACGTTACAACTTTTGGGGTGAGGACATGCTTGTTACCAAATTCATTTACGTGATTGATTTGAATTTATTACATGTGCATTTACAATTCATTTTTACAAACTGGTCTGCATACTCAATTACTTATTTTGGGACGAAATACATTGCTTGTTTCACTTATTTTTGAAAACAAGGACATTACTTTACTTTTACCCAAATGATTACGGATTAGCTTAAGCGGATTGAACTGTGAATTACCTAGAGGGTGAGCGCGAATGTTATGAAATAGATCTATTCGGGTGTGACAGCCCCGTTCGGGTGATTAGCTATCACTGGTGTCGAAACTACCGAGCCAACGAACGTTATAGCATGTCGGAGCATGGCAAGAATATGAACATGAACAATTACGGTGCCTTGAATAAAGTGGCATATATATGAGTCTACGTAACAGCTTCATGAACTTAGAGTAATCGTAATCATTGTTTTATACACACATGAATATTTACGTTGCCTTGAATAAAGTGGTAATACATACCTTGAACAATGGTGGTCCAACCATACATAACTTTTGTGACTATTTGGGGATTGAAATAGTCATGCATATTTTACAACTCTTTGAATTACAACACTCATACATACGATTTGGTGACTATTTGGAGATTTAAATGGTCATGCATACTTTACAACTCTTTGATTTCCAACATTCATACATACATTTTTGAGGAACATACAAGGATTTGAAACGGTCATACATACTTTACAAAACTTTGGTTGAACATTTATACTTACAAAAATCTATGAACTCACCAACTTTATGTTGACACTTTTTAAGCATGTTTTTCTCAGGTGAATTAGATGCTTGCCTTACTTGATGTACACTGGAGTCTAAACAATACAAGATTACTTTTCAAATGACACAGTTAGAGGTCGTTCTCTCCTGACATAAGCAATGGTATTATGAAGTAACGCTCCCGGAAACATATTCCCTTGCGACCCATTTTTGAGGGTGTTACAGATTGGTAATCAGAGCCAAGGTTATAGAGAACTAGGTTGCATTTTACCGAGACTATAATCGTTTTAGAAATATTGCATCATACAAAAGGGTTTTAACAGGACATACATACACTGTTTGTTGCATTTGTTGTTCATACTAGATGCTTACATGATTCATATACGTGTTCATATTATAGTACATATATTACTATGAGGGTCTTACGTATATATATATACATAGATGAGTTTATATCCTTTCATACATATTCTATAATTATTTATATAAGGGTTATTTATATAAATACTAGAACTTCTCTCAAGACATTGTAAATGACCCGATGGTCTTTAAATCATTTATGATTTTACCTAATACTATATTACATAACATTGAAACTTGTCATAATCTGCCAAATTCATTGGTTACCTTACCATTCAAACTCCGAATTTGAACACCTGTCTCATACTATTGAAATACCTTAGTTAACTTGTGACCCATCTTACCTAGTGAAACCTAAGTTGGAATTTCCTTTCTTAGACTCTACTTACTTTAAGGAATTCACATTATACTTCCTTTAACATGTTCATTGTACTATGTGGATGATTTTAAATTATCTATCAAATCAATGTGTTGCGAATATTTTGTCAAATTTACTTTAATTCTCCACTCGTTTGTATAAGCCACTCCCACCACTATTATGAAATCATAACGCTATTTTGACGAAAATAAGCAATGCATCGTTAGTCCTTAATTATACATGGCCCGATCAACAATGTATAATTCAGGAAGGACCATGCCATGCTGAGAGTAGTCACCCTAAAACTTCTTGTCAAGAAAACAATTTTCTATTTATATTAAAGTTGTGTGCGCATTCATAGAACGTATTTATCACGAGAAACCCAACTAATAATCATGATTTAACATCCCTAATTTCATACGCAGCGGAACCAACAATTGGGTGTTAACTAATGGTACAATTACACATAAATTACAAAGAAGGACTCAAAAGAGACGTTGTCAAATATGTTCCATTCCAAAAGTAAGATCAGAGTGCAAAAGTCATCCCACAAAATCTTAACCAAATCAACATATAAGTTTTATAAACCGCCAACATATTTTAAATGTGGTTTGAGGAATGGAACTTAAAAACAATTTAACAAAACAAATTCACGCAAGCTCCTTCTCATGCCGCTCCAAGTCTTCAACCCTGATTACTTGAGATAAAACATGCTTAAAAGTCAACAAAATTGTTGAGTGAATTCATAGAGTTTATATGATTAAATGTTAGAATACAAGCATAATTCATCGAGAGACTTGTTGATCGGACAAGCCATATATCAAATTCTATCTCATTGAGCTCATGACACTGAACCTTGACAATAAAATATATCTTTCATGATATATTAGCCCCATGACTAGGTATTATTGAGTTGTACCTAAATTCTCAATACAAATTGTCCGTTGAATGGGTGTTCTTTTAAGGATACATACCCCCCAGACAGGGCTTTCAAACCCAATAGATCTATTTACTTGTATAAGCGTTCACCCATCATAGGCAATTGACGGTTCATGAAATTAGGGTCTTTTGGCAATAGCTACTCAATGAAATCAATATGTAATTGGGTCCAGCATACTAAAAACAACTTGTGTCCATATTTTCAAAGCAACATGTATCTCCCTCGCGGGGTTTAATAAAACATTTAAAGTTAGAAAGGTGAGGCTATGAACTCAATCGAATGTGGTCATACTTTTCATTTTTCCAATCCAAGATGTAAAAGTCAATTTTTTGATTTTAGTCATTTTCAAGAGAGAATAAATCCTAAACCATAAAAGATATAGACATGAGGCTTTCACCCCTGGAAAGGGCTTGAAGTCTACTTTCTATAACATCAAGCCTCATATTCCTATTATTTACCAATTTTTAGAAAGGGACAATTTACTATCACTAACTCAAAACAGAAAATTACCGTTTGCAGAATTTAGCCATGATCACCGGACCATATCTCTCATTCTATAAAAGATATAAAGGTGAGGTTTTAACCTTTGGAAAACTACATGAATCTAGTTTTCAAAAAATTAAGCCAATCATTCAACTCATTTACCAATCAACGGGAAATCAACTTTTACTAACCGAAGGTCAAACCAGATTTTTAACTGAATTTCTTAGTTTTGTCGTTTTAGTCATAAATCCTAAACTAAAATAGCAATGAGGTTGGTTCCAATTGGAGGATTTAGCTCATGATGTCTATCATTGACCCAAGCTTTTAAATCTAAACTTTTAGTTCAAAAACCTTTAGATTAACACGTTTTATATTCGAAAGTCCAGATTGGATCTATGATCGTAAATTGACCATAACTCCTTCATCCGAAGGAATTGGTTGAGCTTCCAACTCACCACATCAAGCCCTAAGTGTCTAATTTCCAAATATCAAATAATAACAGTAGGCAAGCTGCTGTCCCAAAAATCAGTCCATAAACACTATCTTTACGCCTATTTTAACTACTTCAAATCCTTAATTTCACCATCCACAA
>BQNB010135129.1:4039-18206 GCA_026074375.1 Tanacetum coccineum | reverse complement strand
TATGCTAGCAGATTCATTATTACCTACTACATTTTAGGCTGAAGCAGTTAGTACTGCTTGTTATGTTCAGAATAAGGTTTTACTAACCAAGCCTCACAACAAGATACCTTAGGAACTATTACATGGTAGACCACCTAGTATAAGTTTTATGAGACCGTTTGAGTGTCCGTTGACTATTCTTAATACCTTAGATCCCCTAGGTAAATTTGATGAGAAGGCTGATGAGGGATTCTTTGTTGGATACTCTATAAATAGCAAGGCTTTTAAGGTATTTAACACTAGAACTATGAAAGTAGAAGAGAACTTGCACATAAACTTTCTTGAAAACAAACCCAATGTTGCAGGGAGTGGACTAGATTGGCTCTTTTATATTGATTTACTAACAAACTTTATGAATTATGAGCCAGTTACTGTAGGGAATCAAACTAATAAGAATGCAGGTATCAAGGATAATGTTGATGCAGTACCTACTCAACAATATATTCTGCTACCATTACTTTATGATAGTCCAGAGATCTCAAAGGATGTAGTTGCTGATGATGCTGGTAAAAAGACTAATAAAGAACCAGCAAATGAGAGTGAAGGAAATGGTCAAGAGAAAGAAGGAGGAGCTTCAAATAAAGAAGATGATCAGAATTTTAGAGCTAAATTGGATAATTTGCTTGTTCAACAGAAGGAAGGTTATGCTAACAGCACTAACAGAGATAGTACTGTTAGTCTATCTGTTAGTACTGCTGGGCAAAATTTTACTAATGCTGATGATCTTCCTACTGATCCTCTCATACCTGATTTAGAGGATACTGGTATCTTTAGTGGTGCATATGATGATGAAGATGTGGGTGCAGAGGCTGACCTTAACAACTTGGAAACCACCATGAATGTCAGTCCTATTCCCACAACCAGAATTCACAAGGATCATCCTAAAGATCAGATCATTGGAGACATAAATTTAGCTACTTACACAAGGAGGATGACCAAGATTTCTAAAGAACATGCTATGGTCTGTTACATCAAAAAGCAGTGGAGAACAAATCACAAAGATTATCAAAACTGCCTATTTGCCTGTTTTCTCTCACAAATAGAATCCAAGAAGGTGATTCAAGCTTTGACAGATCCAAGCTGGATAGAAGCAATGCAAGAGGAGCTTCTGCAATTTAAACTTCAAAAGGTTTGGACTCTGGTGGATCTTCCAAAAGGCTCTTGGACTTTCCATCAAGCTTCTAGATCAATTGTTAATGTCCTATTATTCATTCTTTAATAATCTTGTATTCAACAATCACTGGTGGTTTGGTAGCAAGTGGAATAGCATCAAATGCTATATCATCATCTTTGACTATCACCATATGCATTTTTAGCTCAACTTTATTATCTTCTTCAACTTCTTCATTCTCATCAGTCTTTTGCTTCTTAGACTCATCAGATTCCAGTTTATTATCTCTGCTTTTTGTTACCTACTATCTTGTGCAATTACTGTCTCTTCTTAGAATTGCATTCAGTCCTTCACGCGCGCGCACATAATTTCTTAAACTTCTGAATCATAGCCACAAAAAGAAATTTACTTCTCATCTCCTTGTCAAACAGCTTTTGGATTTCATCATAGCTTCTGCCCTTTAGCTGATCGTGTTTATATCCACCCATATGCTTAAGATAGACAGACATTTGATTTCTCTTTTGTGCCTTGGTAGGAGGTCTATTTCTCTTTTCTTGTGCTCTTAATGCAGCAGAATGTTTTCTCCTCCTCTCCATGAATTCCATAAATAGTTTTGCCTTCTCCTGATCCGTCAACTCCTCTTGCTCTCTTGTTTGGAGTCTCTCAGCTAGCAATCTATTAGCCTCTATCATAGCTTGTGTATTTTCCTATGATTCAATCAAAGCTATGTTGGCTTCTTCTTCCTTTTTCCTTGCCATCTTCTCTTTTTCTATAAGTTCAGCTTGCAGCTGAGCTTCAAGATTTCTTGCCATTTCTTCATCAAGAGCAACTTGATCTTTCCTTTTTAAAGGTACTTCTGGCTCAATCATTATTGCTTTGACTTTGTCCTTAGTCTTTAAAGGTTGTGATGCTTGTGGAGAAGATGTTGTTGTTCTGAATTCACTTGGCTCTTGAACTACAACCCCTCTAGCCTTGGGTCTTGTAGTTGTTTGTAGCTAGCAGATAGTGTAACAGCTTTAGGTTTAGCTGCTTTGATTTCAATAAGAGTTTGAGCCAAAGTTAGTTCATTAATAACTGTTGTTGGAGCACTGGTAGGAGTAATTTCATCAATCTTGGCAGCAAGTTAACTCCTCTCATCGGCCGTTAGTAACTAGGATTGTAAGGGGGCAGCATATCTTCAACCACTTAGTACTAACCTCTCTTTCATTAATTTTTGCACTTTTCTCTTGTTTCTCACCAACTGCCATAATCCACAATCACCTCATCATCATTGAAGATCATCTGTATCAAACATTTCTGCATCATCTAACCTCCCCTGGGTTTCATCAACAATTTTTATCCTCCCCTGTTTGGATGCATCTTCCTGAGCACCCATACTATCTTTATCCTCAGAGGATTCAACCCTTCTAGATTCACCAACTTTCCTTAATCTTTTTAACCCTATAGTTCTTGATTTCTTTTTTTCCTTTCCAACTTTTGGACCCTCTTCTTTAAACCAGCAATCTCCTTTGCTTGAGCATCATTTGCCTTCTCCAAATCAGGAACCTGTTTTTGTAAGTTGATACACAAAATCATCAATTATGTTAGTTGCATTCTATCCTCGTCACTGAGAAGTGGATCATTAGAAGGTATAGGAACACTATCATCAGGGTGTGTCTCATCTTGAGAAACTTCAGTTTCCTTCCTCTGTTTCCTCCTAGACTGCTTCTTCTAAGGTCTAGAGGATAATGGTTGAGTAGTAATGGGTGACTGTTGAGAATCAGTAGGAATGCCTGAATCTATACCCTTTTCTTGATTAGCTTGAACCATCATTGTTGCAAACAGAGGTGTTACTCTCCTAGAAAAGTCCTTTCCTTCTCTCTTCATATTGGCAAAGATTTTCTTTGTGTGTGAGGGGGTAACATAAATCTTTTTGTGATGTGACATATCCCCAAGCTGTTGATTGATAAACACTTGTACAAATCGTGGATACATCAGAAATTTGACCCCTCCCTCTAAGTGCTTTACCATAGCATCAAAAATATACTTGGACAAATTAAATTTTTGGTTTGTGGCCAAGCATATGATTGCAGAGGCCATAGTGCTACTGAATTCGTTCCATGCAGTGGTCTTGGCACTTAGGCATTGCGTAATGGTATGAATTAAGAACTTCCATTGTGGAGAAAAGAAAGCTTTATAAAATGTAAGCCTTTGAGAAGGTTTTTCATACCCCATCCTTGCCAGCTCTTCAAAGATAGTAGCAGTCGGCAAACAATCAGTACCACCTGCATCTTCTAAGTGAAGATCACTTCTAATACTTGACTCTGTGATAATCACTTTCTTCTTATCAACTGGGGCTTATATCTGACGTTCTCCATTAACCGTCTTTATCTTTGCTATTGCCCAGAACTGTTCAATGCAAGGTGTGTAGATAGTAGGATTGACAGTTAAAGCATAATGAATTTGGTTAGCATTCAGAAATCATAATTTTCATTAAATCCCATCACTTTCAGCAGGTTTTTCAAGAATCGAACCATGTTGTGAGTGTTAAGGAAAAGTTAGGGTTTGCATTTGTTGTGTATTAGGATGATTAAAGATGAAATTGAGTTAGGGTTTACGGTTAGAGAGTGTTTAAATGATTGAAATCAAATAAAGAATCAAATGAAACCCTGAATTAAAGTATTTATAGAATCATCCTCAGCAGTATTAACTTGAACTGGCGGCACTAAATTATGCCTAGCAGCATTAACTTAAACTAACAGCACTATGTTATGCCTAGCAGTAGTAAGTAACCCAGCAGCAGTAACTCAATAGCATTAACGTAAGCTTAGCAGCATTAATGTATATCAGCAGTAGAAACTTTATGCTTAGAAGCATTAAGTTATATTACCAGTATTAACCTAAGACTAACAGCATAAAGTTTGAGTTACCAGCATTAATTTCAATTTCTTTCCAAAAAAGGACTTCTATCATCAATTAGTTCTTTGCACAAGCTCTCTTTCTGTTTTTATGCTCACAATATCTCTTAATTCTTTTTGCTCATAAAATCACTTATTTCTGTTTTATTCACACATCTCTCTTTTTGTTTTTCAACTCATAACATCTCTCTTATCTTTTTGCTCACCAAATCTGAAAATTTTATACAAAGTTCCATTAATTCCAATAGTTTTATACTGTCCTCCCCACTTCCAAGTGTGTAACCTCTTGAGAGAGATGGATCATTAGACTTTTTAAATGTAGTCTCAGACCTAGTTTGAGCATCTACACCCCTAATATGGTATCTTGGCACCTGGGACCACTACTTGAATCAGTTCCTTGAGGAAAAGACTCATTAAGTATTGCCATGGATTGGGTCCTATTTATGTAACTACTGTTCTGCTCTGCATCTAAGCTAGAAGCAGTAGTGGCAGTCCTTTCCATTCTGTCTTCCCACTCCTTATAGACAGTCCCATCTGCAACAAGGTTAATAGGTCTACTATACTGAGATATTTCAGTGGTCCTTATGGCTTTCCTAGTTGTTGTGGGACTTATGGGTTTGTATGAAGAAGGAACAATGATGGTTTCTTTATTTTAAATGAGTAATGTGGATGTGGGTTGGGGATCAGTGGGTTGTCCTGACCCTTCATCCATATCTACATGATGTATTAATCACTTTCATTCATTCTTAATTGACATCCCCTCAAATAATGCTTCAGAGGTTAAGAATTTGCTCAGCAGTTGTAACTCTAGATGAGTATCCCAGCAGTAACTAACTCTGGCTCAAGCAGTACAGACTTTTGCCTATTATACTAATTTTCTGGCCTATGCAGTATTAACCTTACAACTACCAGTTTTAACTTCAAACCTCATCAATCATAACTCAAATATTAGCTTCAAAGATTGAGTAATCCTATGCTTAGCAAATCAACTAGTTAAATCTGCTAACATCAAATGGCCTTTTGAGTAAGATCTGCAAACATTGTGGTCCCGTCATATGAATCTTTTATCACCTGAATCAACTACTTCTCATAATAGATATCTGATGAAATGGTGCCTAATCTCTATGTCCTTGGTTTTAGATTGAAACACTAGATTCTTCACAATATAAATGGTGCTTTCATTATCAATGTAAATCTTGGTTGGTTCATAAAGGTGAAATCTATAAATCAAGCATTTGATTTTGAAGTCCACACACCTACCACGAGCAATTAGCAGCAGCAACATACTCTTCTTTCATAGTAGAATTTACACTATATATATTCTTCTTACATTGCCATGAAATCACCTCTGTCAGAAATTAACACCCCTGTTGTGGATTTCCTATCAAGGCTACCCCAGCATAAATCACTAATCAAAAAAAGCCTCAATTCAAATGTTAATCTCAAAGATATCCAAGAGGACCAATTTAGGTGGGCCTTTAAGTAATCTAAAGACCGCTTCACAAGCATGAAGATTTGAAGTTCTTTGGAGTAACTTGAAACCTTGCACAAAGAAATAGCACAAAACATCAAATCCGTATTCTGTCTAGAAGCAGTAGTACATATGACTATATCATTAATGTTTGTATAATGAACAATCCACACTATCAGTTCATTCATCCTAGATCATGCCTTTGTTTAGGATCCAGTAGGAGTGCTTGTTTGTCTTCACAGTGGGCAAATCAAACTACTTCAATAAGTCAAGCCACATATTTGTCTTGGCTAATGAGGGGGGGGGTGAGATTCCATCCTTCTTCTTTTGTAACATGTAAGACCTAAGAAGAAAGTGAGTTCCCTATAGAACTCATCTGGAATCTCTGTCACAAACCTACAAACTCATCACATAGTTGACTTCTAGTTTGACCCAATAGATTATATCATCAATATACACCTTAACTAACAATAGAATCACCTTTTTCCTTCTGATGAACAAAGTCTTATGTCTATAGTACCTCTTAAATCCATTTTCCAATTTAAATAGGTTTACAAATGTCTCCTAGCAGAGCCTCTATGATCTTGATGTAGACCATATAAATATTTTTTCAACCTTATACACTTGTTAGGAAACTGTAAGAGCTTCAAAACCATATGTTTACAAACAGTAAACCTATCATCAATAGTACCATATAAAAAAGGCACTCTTCACATCCATACTGGTAACACCAATGAATCCCATAAATGATGAATATGTCAAAAATAACCTGATTGCTCTATCCAAGCACAGGCGCATAAAACCTCATCCATAAACAATTTCCTTATTCTTGGTATAACCTTGTCAACCATTCTTTCCTATTTCTTACAGACAATCACCTCTCTCATCCTTTTTGTTTCTAAAGACCTATTTGTTCCACAAATGGCCCTCTGCCAGTTAGGTAATTAACTAGTGTCCTAAACCTTCTAAAGACGAAATTAATAGAAGCTCCTCTTGCATTGCTTTTATATCCAACTTGGATCTTCCAATCCCTTATTTATTTGAATCACTTTCTTTGTGTTTTCCATTTGATAAGAAAACAGCAAATAAGTTTGTTTTGATATCGTTTTATGATTGTTCTCCTCTGCTTATTAATGTAACATACCAAATGCATGTTCATTAGAATCTTGGTCATTCCTCCTTGTTTAAATAAGCTAATTAAAGTCTCCAATGAACTTGGTCTTTAGGATAGAATCCTTGTCAATCTGTTGTAGGAAATAGGACTGACATTTAGTTTGTTTCCAAGTTGTTGAGGTCACATCTGCACACAACAATCTTCATCATCATAAGCATTACCAAAACATCCAGTATCATCTATTGGAGTCACATTTGAAACAGGAGGAAGTGTAAATGCATTTTTGAAAGGAGAAAATCTTTCAAATATATTTTCCTCAAATGCATTAGAAGCTTCACAGCATAAACGTATGATGAAGTATCATCATTTGTTTAAAGATGTGTTCCAGCCTACTAACATGTGAACTAACAGAATTAATACTAATAGTGTTGATAGGATTTACAGTCGCTTTCTTTTTTGAAGAAGCCTTACAAACTCACTTCTTGTGGCTTTGTTTATCCTTCCCATCTTTTATCTAAAGCTCCATTTCATCCATTTTAGTAGGCTTTTCTCTTCAGCAATCTTCTTCACTGACACTTAAGGATCTTAAGAGATTAATGGAAACAGTTGTGCAGAAAGTAAATAGAGGAAGTATTCTTGTTTCAGGTTATTGTCTTCTTCTCACTTGACATGTAAATAAGTTATCTCTAGTCCTGCAATACCATTATTTATTTCCTGCAACAACTGCAACATATTTTTCGAATATTGTCAAAGATCAACATCAAGAAGGCCATTCTGTTTTCATTTCCTGTCACATTTGGTGTATTTTTAAGAAATCTAATGTTTAAGGTCTCTTCAACTATCCTGGTCCTCTTGTTAAATACTCTCATGGCCTTGCTAACTACAGAGTACCCAACAAAAAATCCCTCATCAGCTTTTCCATCAAACTTGTCTATATAATCCCTAGTCCAAAAGGTTTCATGAAGTCTATCAATGGGGTTCTTCTATGAATAAGTTCATAAGGTGTCTTGTTATGAGGCTTAATGACTAAAACCCTATTTAGCATATAGCAAGCAGTATTAACTGCTTCAGCCCAAAAGGTGCTTGGTAACTTAGAGTCAACTAGCATAGTTCTTGCATCCTCTATTAGTGTTATATTCCTCCTCTCGGCAACACCATTCTGTTGAGGAGTCCTAGTAACACTGAATTCCCTCTTAATCCCCTTCATTTCACAAAACTGATTCATTACACTATTTTTGAACTCAGTTCCATTATCACATCTGATAACTTTTACTTTATGGTCTAGTTGATTTTCTAATTCTGTTTATGAATTACTTTAATACCCACTACTCATCCTGTGTCCAAAAAGAAAACCCAAGAAAATCTACTAAAGTCATCATTGACAAATTTGCAATAAGACTTATTTACATTAAACTCTTACCATTTTGTAGAACCAAATAGGTCCATATGCAGCTTATGAATTGGTTTGCTATTGCGTTCAACAATGTTGGATCCTTACATGAGGCGTTTGTGTTGCTTCCTTTCCTGACAATCACACAAGAATGATTTATTTTCAAAATCTTTGAGGTAAACCTCTTACTAAGTTTCCCTAACCAGTTTTTGGTTAAAATTTTTTAAGTTAATGTCCCAAGCCTAATATTCCTGTGCCAATAAAATGGATTCATCAATTGTGGCTTTATCAAAAGAGGCAAGTTAAACCTTTAGTAGGAACAACACTCCTTTAGTGTCAACACTGTAAATGTTATCCTGTTCTTTAGGAACTCTCAGCAAAACTTGACTTTTTATCAAGTACTTAAAGCAAAAGATAAGACAACACATTCAGTGGTCAGTAAAACAAGAAACATTGTTCTTTGTCATAAATTTGTGGACACACTAAACAGGTTTATACTTAAGCCTCCTTACAAAAGTACACAATCAAAATCCAATGTTCATGTTTTTGATTTTACCTTGTCCAAAATTCTACTTTACCATCTCCAAAAGGAAACAAATCAAACCATTATGATCTTCAGACAAATTAAGATAGCATTTTGTTTTCAAGTCACTGTGCCTTGAGCAACCACTGTCAATAACTCCTTTTTCCTTGTACTCCTTCTGCTGCGGGTTGCCCTACACATAAAATAAAAGAAATAGACTCTTTTGGGGGTCCAAGCCATTATAGAGTTGGATCTGCCTCGTGCATCAATGTAAGAATATTTCTTAAAAGTATTTGATGCACTACTATTTTTAGATTTCCAAACCCAGCATCGAGGCCTTTAACATCATTAGCCCATAATTTCCCTTGTTTTAACTTACCTACTGCTATAATCCCGAGAGTAGTATCTTTTACCCTGACAATATTAACTTTTTTATTGAAAATACTGTTTTTTTGTATTCTGAATACTTTGTTAAATGCCATGTTACTTTGAAATATCCCCTTTTTTAAAAGCATCTAATATTGTCTAGGTGAATCATTCACAGTTGGTTTTTGACCAACATATTAACTGGTCCCCCTGACAAGAAACAGTATAAACACTTGCAACCAGCAGTATTAATTTTGCCAGAGACTGGTTAGGAACTGCTTGTGAAACAAGTTTTATCTATTAGGGTGATGGGTGAGATCATTTTATTACGAAATTTCTTGTGAATCGCACCTACTTGAGTTGTTCCGACACTAGTCTTAAAACTTTTTATCACACACATAATGAAGATGCTCAAACTACCACAACAAAACAACATCATTAATCATTTTAAAGTCACTTCCTATCATTGGACATTAGATTATTCTGGTTTCTTGTTCCCTCTAGGATTAGTGGTTTTTTTGATTAGATGATTCACCTTCTCTACTGTTTCCGTAGCAGACTTAACAATTTTATCTTTTCAGAGTTAGAACTAACAGTTGTTAACCTTTAGGATATTTCTACCTCGACTTTCATCATCAAAATTTCAATCCTCAATGACAGAGAGGGGTCTAAAGTTGTTCTTCTAACAGATTTTAGGTTCTACGCAATCACCATTAACTATTTACACCATCAGAACTCCAAGATTTGCCATCAATTTCTAACATTACTAGATGTAAAAACAGTAGTAACATCCATAATCTTCAACTTCACTATGTCATCTATAAATTTAATCAATTTGCGAGGTATGAAATTTCCTGTAAAAGGTGGGGGAACTGCATGATATCCCTTATCAGATTTGGACTTATTATGCTGATGATTTTCTAACATCTCTGATGTATTCACAAAACTTTCTACGCAGGAGAAAGCTACATAGAATGAAGTTGCATTAATCCTTAGTCCAGATTTAAACTTTGTCCAACAACATCGACTTTCCATCAAATTATTCAAAGAATAAGATGAATTTTGAAACTTCTCTCATTTTAGTTTTAACTCATCTCTCTCTTTTTTTCTGCTTTTTTTCAATTTCGTTTTTGTTTCGATTAAAGCAGTGACCTTCTAGTTTGACTCAAGTTTTTAAAACAATACTGCATTCTTCAACAAGCCTCATTTTTCTTATAGTGAGTTAGTTTAGCTTCTACTGATTCTAAACCGTCTTTATAAGATACTAAATTAAATTAAGACCTTTTGTAATCTGAAGACAAACTATCATATTGTTCTTTAAGAGTAGCATAAGCTTTTACACATGATCTAGAACAAGAATATAACTCAGAATCTGAACTGGAAGAACTTCCTAAAGATGTATGTGTCATCAATGAAAAGTTTGTAGGATTCTCTTCTTCAGCTTGGTAGCTCCAGTCATACCCTCCAATTCATCTGTGAGCACCAAGGCAATTTTCAGTGGAGTTTCTACTGTCCACAGTTTCTTCTATTAAGCCCTCTTCTTCTGTTTTCTTGATTTCTAGGAGCTTTACATCTCTTAGCAAAGTGACCCAAAATTATATGAATAGTTTGTAGCACTCCACTTTAGTCCTGTTAAACCCAACTCTTTGACCATTTACATCCAACTTCCTGCCTGTCCTCTTGATGAATCTCCTATCTCTAATTATTAGCATGGCCATCTCCTATTGTAAATCCATTTCTTCTAGATCATCATGATCAATTTGTTCTAGATCATCTTGTGCAAGTTGAGGAGAATTCGGGGCCCCCCCTTTTGGGTGGAAAAAAAAAAAAAAAACCCCCTTTTTTTAGCTAGAAAGCACAGATCACAGCATACAACTAAAGGTTATCTCCAGATGCAGGATTACTTTGAGTATGAGTAGCACTAACTCTATAAGCAGTGTTATCTACTTCATTTGTACTGCTATTGCTGTTAGTATGGTTGGAGGATACAAAAGCCACATTTTGTGGATTTTGACTTGTACTTGATGATCCTGAGATTTCAAGTTCATATATCTTCAAGTTGTTGTATAAGTCATCCAAACTGATGGTCTTTATTTCCTGTTTGTTCCTCCAGATCAAAGCATGAGTCTTCCATTCAGATGGAAGGAATTCTCAACAGTTTAAGTTCATGTCCCTCTTGTGAATAACTTCACCTTGAATCTCCAACTGAGTTATAAGTTTTTGCAACCTATCAAAAGTTTTGATCCATTGTCTCCTGAACCTAGATCCTGCAAAGTTCTCATATTGTTGCTTATGTAGAGTTTTTCTGAACTTTCTTGGATTTCCTGTTTCCTCCATACCTCATTCATAAATGGCTTCCATGAGCAATTTTTTGCATCTTTATTATGAATGGAACTTCAGTTGATCCTTATTTAGGCAGTGTCATCAACAAGAGTTTCCTCCTAGCGTTCATCTCGTTCTCTTGTCCTGGCTTTTTTACTGGCCGTAGTAGTATCATATTCCTTCTCAGTTTCTCCAACCAGTTCTCTTCAGTACTTGTTACCATTTTTAATTACTTCCTAAAGGGAGTAGTCCAGTCCATGAGAAGTATTGTTTCTATCCTCATTAACCACAGATCATAATCCCATAGGTTTTGAGGATAGGAGTTTTGCAGTCAGATTGTAGAATTAGTTTCTGCCGAAATCCCATCTTAGGTCATAAGAGATTAGATCTTGTATTTGTTTAGGTATTTTTCTTCTTATTCAAAGCAACACAACAAGGCTCTGATACCACTTGTGGATCCCAAGAATATATCTTTATCTCCTTCAGCTTGATGTAAAGTTTAGTATCCTTGGATAAATCCAGAAGGTTACTAAAAATGAAACTTTAAGAGTAATGAAAAAACTATGCGAATATATGTATTAACCACTAGAAGAATAAACAGTAATAAATGTTTAACACACAGAAATAAACCAAACAAAAAGCACCTAATAGTAGTTAATAACAACACCTTTGATAGTGTTAGGGTTTACAACCTTGAGCCTATGACAATGACTCATTTTTTGATATATCGAATACAATACCTTAGGACCACCTTTTATATACATCAAGTTATCCTACAAGGCATACAATACTTTCATAAGATATCATGATCTTTTCTAAAAGCAAACATAATCGCTTAAACAAATACATTATACATATCTTTTACATAAAATAACAATAATACTATATCTTTCATCATATTCTTGTTCTCCAAACAATCCTTATCTCTTTTACTCATTTTTATCCATTACTGTACAAGTAGTAACATCTTCTAGCAGTTTGTAGATCCATCAGCATTAACTTTGTACCAGCATACTAATAAACAAAAGCAGTAGTAACATTAGTACAAGCAGTACTAATCTATAGCTAAACATATTAACATGTGTCACTAGTAGTCTTTTAACTTTACTACTATCAATCACTAACTAACCCCTTTTTTTTTTTTTTTAAAGCCCCCACCCAAAAAAAAATCAAAAAAAAAAAAAAAATTTTGAAAATTTTTTTTTTGATTAGTCTTCAAACCTGAGCTTCTTACTTTCAACTAGCGCAGTAACTTTTATACTAACCAGTACTAAATTTACTAACAGTAGTAACTAGCATAGTAACTTTATACTACCAGTTCAACTACATAGCATAATATTACCATTATTATCACCACAGTACAAAGTTATGCTTACGAGTACTAATAAATACCCTGGAGAGTAATAACTCTAGAACAAATCATCTGAAATTCTTTAAGCCCAACAGTCCCTAGAACCCAAAATGGATTTTAAAAAAGAACAGATTTTTAGAATCTGGTGAACAGGCATGCGGCCCTTCAATTGAGGTCGTCTAGGCTTTATGGGGGCCGCCCATTGTATTTGGGGGACCGCCACCAGAGGACGTTTCTTTCTTAGATTTTACAAATTTTATTTCCTTAGATTTACTAGTTGATGCTTCACATGAGTTAAACCTAAACCTAATTTATCACCGGAGGGTTTTTGATTGCTTAAACATTTCATTAAGCATGTTGTTGCTCTTTTTAAAATTTAGTTTAGTGTAAAAGGCTTCTCTTTGAGGTTTTTCATTCACAAATTTTTAAGTGATTGACAAATTGTTCAATCGCGATCAACTCCTTTGTTTTTCCTTTAATGTAGACACAGTATTTTAACTTTAGTTCACTAAGTTTTCATTTTGAAAACTATTTCTTTAACTTTTAGTTGTTTATTTTTAGTGATTATTTTTAAACTCATTTTGCAAAGTTTATCATATTTATTATCAAAAGTAAAATCGTCAATTGATGAATTTTCATCACTAAAGTAAGAGGATTCAGAGCAAACCTCATTAGATGCTTGAGCCATGAGAGATGCTTCGTCTTATCACTAGATTCCGCATAGTCTTTGATATTCATAATCAAGGTTTCTACTATAGTTGTCTTGGATTTATTCAATACAACTAATCATTTTACAAGCTAAGCAAGATCTATTCAAGTGGGATCAACAACTTCCTATCACTTTTGCCATTCTTGTCGTCCCGACTTCTTTGGAATGTGTTTTTGTCATTCCGAGGTTATCTTATGAACCTACCTCTTCTCTTGAATAACATCTTGAAGTCTCTAACCGCCATGGCGTATTCTTCGTCTTCACTCTCAGAAGTTGAAATTTCTTCATTACTAGATTCCTTTTTAGCCTTTAAGGCAAGAGATCTCCTTTCTCCTTTACCTTTGACTATTTTGGAATCTTTCTTGATGGTCAAATTCATGGACTTTTAGGTTCCTCATGAGTTCATTAAGTGATAGTGATGTCAAGTCTTTCGACTCTTCAATCGCCGTGACTTTTGCTCTCCATTTAGGATGTAGAGCCCTAAGAAACTTCCTAACATAGTTCTTGCTAGAGTAACCTTCATCAAGAGCTTTTAAACGAGTAGTTATAGTATTAAACCTAGCAAAAGCACTATCTATAGATTCGTCTTCAGAAATGAAGAATTATTCACATTGTTGTACAAAAAGGTCGATCTTGTTGTCTTTGACTTGACTATTACCTTGATGGGTGATTAACAAGGTTTTCCAAATTTCTGTTTCTGTATTACACATAAAATTCTTTCGTATTCTTTTCTAGGCAAAGCATTGTAAATAACCATTTAGCTTTGCTATTTTTTGCAATTCTCTTTTTAAGCTCATCATTTTGTTTTTCAAATGGAACAACCTCATCTAGTTTGGTTTTCAGATTATTTTGAATAGGCGGAAAATCACCCTCA
>BQNB010135128.1:2174-15770 GCA_026074375.1 Tanacetum coccineum | reverse complement strand
TTTGATGTATCCGTACCTGCACACACAAAACACAAATACAAGCATATTTTTTTGCCATTTTTGGTCTGTTTTGGGTTTAATTAGGTTATTTTAGGTACAAATGGATATGTGTATTCTACACTTATCAATCCTAAAGAAGATTGACCATGTTATGGTGAATTTGGAATTCAATGACACGTTTATGGGTGCTCATGCTATTTTTATGCCCTATAGGATCTCAGATCATGCTCCCGCCGTTCTTAAGATTCCGTTAACGAATAAGATGGAACGAAGGCCTTTTAAATTTACCAATTTGCTTGTCCATAATAATTCTTTTAAGAATGTTGTGCAGGAGGGAAGGGCTACACACGTCAGCGGATTTTTTATGTTTCAAGTTGTGAAGAAATTGAAGTTGCTAAAGAAGCCATTTCGTAAATTGTTGTTCATGCATGGTAACTTGCATGAGAATGTCAAGAGGCTTCGTTTTGAGCTTGATCAAGTTCAAACTTCTTTGGATTCTGACCCCTTTAATAGTAAGATTCGTTTAGAGGAGGCAGCTTATTTGCATGCTTTCAATGATGCTTTACTTATGGAAGAGAGGTTCTTGAAGCAAAAGTTTAAGATCGAATGGTTAAAGCTTGGTGATTCGAATACAGCTTATTTCCACAAGGCGGTTAAGAGTCGAATTAGTAGGAATCGTGTTGAGGCTGTTTTGGATTCTAATGGTGCGTTACTCACTAATGATCAGGTTACGGTTGGGTTTGTGAAGCATTATGAGGAGTTCCTTGGTCAAGCTGGTCACACGGATGTTGTTAACATGGAGGGGCTGTTTCATAATGTTTTGGATAGTGCTACTGCTTTGCATATGGTGAGGGATGTGTCAGCGAATGAGGTGAAGGCGGCTATGTTCTCATTGGGGAATGATAAGTCTCTAGGGCCTGATGGCTACACGGCTGCGTTTTTTAAAGAGGCATGGGATATTGTAGCTAATGATGTCACGCGGGAGGTTCAAGAGTTTTTTCAGAATGGCAAGCTTCTTAGAGAGTTGAATCACACCATTATTGCTCTAATTCCTAAGGTTCATACTCCTAATTGTATTAATGATTACCGTCTGATTTCTTGTTGCAATGTTCTCTTTAAATGCATTAGCAAGATTATATCGAACCGTATTAAGGGCAGCTTAAATGCCCTTATTAGCCCTAACCAGTCGGTGTTTGTTCCGGGTAGGAGAATATCAGATAATATTTTGCTTACGCAAGAATTGATGCATAATTATCATTTGGATCGTGGAGCTCCTAGATGTGCTTTTAAGGTTGATATTCAAATGGCATATGATATGGTTGATTGGGGTTTTTTGAAGGTTATTCTTGGTGCGTTTGGTTTTCATCCTCGAATGATTGCTTGGATTATGGAGTGTGATACGTCCACTTCGTTTTCTATATGTATCAATGGTAGTCTTCATGGTTACTTTAAGGGAAAGTGTGGTCTCCGTTAAGGTGATCCTATGTCTCCTTACTTGTTTACTCTTATTATGGAGGTACTTACTCTTATGCTTCATCGGAGGGTTAGGGAATCAGAGATGTTTACATATCATCGTTATTGTTCTAAATTAGAGTTGATTAACTTGTGTTTTACGGATGATCTCTTTTTATTTGCTCATGGTGATGTTCATTCTGCCACGGTGATTATAGAATCCTTGAATGAGTTTAAGCTTGCTTCAGGCTTAACTCCTAGTATCCCTAAAAGCACGGCTTATTTTTGCAATGTGCTTAACTATGTCAAGATTGCTATCTTACATGTTCTCCCTTTTGAAGAGGGGCTGTTTCCGGTTAAGTACTTGGGGGTGCCTTTAGTGTCTTCAAGGCTGATCTATAGAGATTGTAGGGAGCTTATTGAGAAGGTTCGAGGTCGTGTTAATGATTAGAAGAATAAATCTCTCTCGGCAGCGGGTAGGATACAATTGATTTGTTCGGTGCTTGGCTCCATGCATATTTATTGGGCGTCGATGTTCATATTACCTTCCCGTGCTTGATTGTTTTAACAAGGCTCTCATAGTGTCGCATATGTGGAATCTTATTTCGCTCAAGGATTCGTTGTGGGTGAAATAGATCCATGTGTATAAGTTAAAAGGTCATAGTTTTTAGGATGTCCCTTGTCGTGGTAATATGACGTGGGGGTGGCGTCAGATCCTCTAACTTCATTCGCTTATTAGGGAGTTTATTTGGTATTATATTGGAGATGGTCTAACGGCGTCTGCGTGGTTTGATACATGGTGTCATATTGGGCCTCTTTCGTTGACTGTTTCAACTCGTGATATATATAGAGCCCGTTTTGATTTATCTACCAAGGTTCATGAGCTTATAGTCAATAGTACTTGGAGCTGGCCTCAAGAGTGGTTCTCCAAATACCCTATGTTGTGTTCGCTTATCCCTCCTACTAATTTTGGATCATGTGATAAGCTAGAATGGCGTACAAGAGCTGGTGTTGTAAAGCCCTTTACAATATCTACTATTTGGGATTGTATTCATACTCATCGTGAGTTTATCGATTGGCATGATGTGGTTTGGTTTTCTAATTATGTCTCAAGGTTTTCGTTTCTTCTATGGTTAGTTATTCATGGCAGATTGAAGACTCAAGACATGCTTTTCTACTGGGATGTTAATGCTGCGCTTGCTGCCTTTTGTTCGTTGTGTGAAGTTCAACCCGATTCTCATAGTCATCTATTTTTTGATTGTAGCTTCTCTATGCAGGTTTTGAATCAAATGAAAGGTCTTGCTAATCTATCTAGTGTGACGGGTGGGTATAAGGAAGTTGTTGATTATCTTATTCCTCATGCTAAGAGTAGATCGTATAAGAGTGTTGTTGTTAAGCTTGTGCTCTCGGCTAGCGTGTATTACATTTGGCAGGAGCGTAATAATAGGTTGTTTTCGAATCAGAAACGGACCATTGAGCAACTTTATGAGGTTATCAAGTCAGCCGTTCGTCTTAAGCTTCTTTCATGTTCTTTTAAAAAGACTATAGCTGGTTTGAAGTATGTTCATTTGTGGGAGCTACCTGATTCGAGTTTTATTAGTACGCCAAGATGATGTATTGTTTTAATATTTGTTTGTTTTGGTGGTTTTTCCCGATTGGTGTCATTGTTTATGTCATAGAGGGTTGTTAGCAGGGTGGTGTGTCACTTTTGGCTAGTTAGTAGTTTCAGCGATGCTTGAGGTTAATGTGGTATGTCTGCCACATTTCATTGTACTCTATTTATTTTTTGGTGATTAATATATTTTACCAGGGTGTGATCCCTTTTACCAAAAAAAAAATCTACGACGACTAAGATATATTCGTATTTATATGATTTTGGAAAGGGTCCCGTAAAGTCTATACCCCATATGTTAAAAACTTCGCATACTTGAATGTTATTTAACAGTATTTCATCTCTCTTGGATATATTTCAAGTTTTTTTTACATGTGTCGCAAAGGCGAACTAGAGTATGAGCTTCCTTTTCGATGGTTGGCCAGTAAAAACCAGAGTCTAAAACTTTTTTGGCTGTGGTGGTGGGTCCATAATGTCCACCGGTAGGTCCGTGGTGACATTGATCTAAGATAGTACGAGTTTATGGTCCTGAGACATAGCGTCGAATCATACCGTCAGAACATACTTTGAAAAGATGTGGCTCTTCCCAAAAGTAATTTTTAAGATCAGGGAAGAATTTGTTTTTCTATTGGTACGTCATTCCTTTAGGAACTATGTCTCTTGTCAAATAGTTCGCAAAGTCTGTGAACCATGATATTTCTTTGGCACTGATTTCCGTAAGGGGTTCGTCAGGAAAGTTATTGTCAATTTCATCGTCACCGCTTGTCTCATCATTTTCAATTTGTGATAAATGATCGGCGGCTACATTTTCGATACCTTTTTTGTATTTTATTTCTATATCAAATTCTTGCAATAGCAATATCCAACGTATTAGACGTGGTTTAGCATCTTGCTTTTTGAAGAGGTGCCTAAGAGCTGAGTGGTCAATGTAAACAAAAGTTTTTGATAACACCAGATAGGGTCAGAATTTATCAAATGCAAAAACTATAGTCATAAGTTCTTTTTCTGTAACCGTATAATTTTGCTGAGCTGCATTAAGAGTTTTACTAACAAAGTACATGAGGTGAGAGTGTTTTCCATCTTTTTTTCCAAAGACTGCTCCAACTGCGAATTCGCTCGCATCACACATTAGTTCGAATGGAAGATAAAAATTCGGGCTTACGATGATTAGAGTGTATGTGAGGTTTTCATTTAATGAATTGAATGCTTTGTGACATTCATCATCGAATTTGAATGGAGTATCTTTTTCAAGTAATTTTGTTACAGGACGGTGATGTGTCGTTGTGTGGTGTATAATTTTATGATTTAAGTTTTAAATTTATATTTTGCCGACTAAACCAAAAACAACACTTTAACGGGCAGTGTACCCGATCGGTAGTAGTTTCGTGGTAAGTAGGGTGTCGAACACTTGAAGCGAGGTTAAATCTATTAATTTAATTAATATCTTGGTTATCTAATCTATCTTAATTCTATTCTATTCTAAACCCATGTTAGTCCTAATCCTAATTCTAACGTGAAAAGGGGGTTTTCTACCTGAGAGACTGGCACGGTATGTTTCGTGACTACAATCAATTCAAGGTACATTAACCCACGTAAGCAAATTAAAAAAAGATAAAGGATCGGTCGAGCCAAATATAAGAAAACTGTATTAACCATTATTAATCCGATTAGAAAGTTGGTTTGTTTATTAAGTGCAATGATTTCTTCTCTCGAGGCGGTATATCGTTCTTAAGACTTAGGCGTTACATCATCCTAAGACCTAGACACATTAATTATATCATAATTAAAGCATCCGCATAAAGCATCCTTATTCGCTAATTATAATCTATCTTAGGGATTAAAGCTATGGTGATCTTGTTAAACCCTAGCTCATAGAGACTTTACCCACTTACCGCTTAATGGCTCTAATGCGGATATAATCTAATACCACACGTAGTAACAGTACACCACCTGTACAATCTTCACAATGAATCCAGCACGTTATTTGTCTTGAAATCTTATCGACTAACGCCTTCTAGGCAACATACACACCACCAACCATTCGCGACAAACACATCTTAATTAACTCTACGAGTCAAGCCGCAGACAAAGCGTATCCTCAGACAACAGATTTCAGCAAGGAAGCCATATTTGTGATACTATCGTTCTAGATGTATAAATTACTATATGGAGAGCTATCCCAGACTCTAGATTACTTGGTCCATATCACTAGATCTAGTTGAATGATAGGTCGCATATAAAAGCGCGTAAACAAGTATAAATTGATAAACATAAACAAGCATTTAATGATAAATCAAGAAATCGAGATAAACAAATACCAAACATTTAGATCTTCATAATAATGGCTAATACCTGAAGGTATTAGCCTTTAAACGTCATAATATATACAAAAACAATTATTTAGCCAAGGTAAACTAACCGAATTAACGAATGATACCAAAAACTAAAGGATTACTGAAGTATATGGAATTACACATTGTCTCCTATGGAATTGATAGTGTTGCTCCACCTCTTCTGCTCTTTTTCTCCTTTGAAAATTGACCTTTATGGTTTAGGTATCGAGAATATGATTTAGAACACTTAAATCTTGGTTTTGAGTTTTGTATTTATAGGGTCTGAAAGTCGGTTCGATATGGCGTATCCAAGGGATTGGATACTCCGTATTGGAGTTTCTTAGAGTAGGGGCCACGTTTGATATCTTCCAAAATATTCACATACTATATCTTTAATATGGTGTATTACTCTTCATTCCTTTGTGGTCTTTAGTGAGTGTAGGCACGGATACGCCGTATCTTCCTTAATGGATAAAGCGTATTGGTTGTCATAATCATTAATCTTCAAAATATCTTCATTTAAGCTCCAAAATGCGCGCCTTTTGATAATATTCACCAAGTACTCCATAATTACAGCAATTCTCAAATATAAATGATTACGTAACAATTCTTTGCAATAACTATACAAAATAGGTTAATAAAATGGGATAAATGATGCTATAACAACAAAACGAGTATTAATAACATGGATAAATGATGCTATAAAATCGAGACACGTTCAATTCTATACACATGTCATCAAAACATACAACACCCCACTTTGAATCCTACTGTCCTCCAGTTAGCACTTTAGACGAACGTGCAACAGTAAAAATGTATCCCTAAGGATATTTTCCGTTAAAACATTTATTTGATCTATTACAAGTACACAACCAAACACCTTACGAAATAGGAAGATGAAAACACTCAAATCACTCAACTAATCTATGTGGTAACATGTAACTAATTCGCTCAATTGCTTGGTCATGATGAGTATTCTATCATAAGCTTAGCAAGGATACATATCTCCACCACTAAACCCAAGGAGTAACAAGTTTATAAAGGTAAATATGGGTTTTTGTATTAAAAGGCTTACAATTGATCATTCTACAATCTTTCACCAGAAGTACCATTCCAACAAGGCAGCTGAAGCACACATACATGGCCGTAATGACGGAATAGACATGTGTGTTCAATCACATCCCCATTCGAATTTAACCAACGGTTAGGATGAAGAATGATATAGGGTAGGAACCTTCTAACTTTCACCAAAAATCGTAAACCAACGAGGCAGCTGTGTAACAACCCGAGTTTCACGACGCGTATGACGATCGCTAATTCAACGTCATTATAATTATTTTACGAGTTTTCGTAAGCGAACGTCGACATTTAAAATTTTATTTGTCGCAATTAATTATTTTTGTATTTTATTGTGAACGGAAATTTTTAAATATTTAGTTTTGACGTTTCGCAAGTCAACGTTTAACTAGCAAATATTTAAAAAGAAAAAAAAATGGAAACTTGCATGCCTAGCCCTCCATAGCCGGCTATATGAGCCACCAATGCACTCCACCATTTTTGTTTTTCAAGGCACATAATCATTGTCTTACACTTCCAAGATTTGGTTAACTTCTAATACATAAACCTAGATAGAAAACACATAGATAAAAATTTTGGTTTTTCTCTCCTCTTTGCTCTCTATTCGGCCGAGTACCCCAACACACACACAATCACCATTTTTGCAATTTGATCTTACCAATACATTCAAACATCACTCAAATGGTAACCTAAATAAAAAAGGAACCAAGTTTAAATTGTTTTTCTCCTCCTCTCTTCCCTTTTTATTCGGCCGAGCACCCAACACCAACATCCTTGGTGGTTTTTGATTTTCTAGCTCATAACAATTGTTTAGGGAGCTATGGTTTGATCATCCATCAAAGAAAAATGGACATGCAATAAGGTTTTTGTGTAAAGTCGAATATTACTAAAACAAGAGGTTTTCGAGTTTGGTTGTGGGTTCGCACGAAGCAAAAAGCCACAAGGAGGTGATTTGTTTGATTGGTTATTGAGTTGGATTCGGTTTGGTTGGGTTCGAGTGAGGTGAGCCGCGGCTAAGACCCAAGGAAACAAGGCGAGCGCGTTTTATTTTCCGGCTTTGCTCCATAAAGCATAGTGAGCCTTTCTTTTATGTCTATTTCGATTATTTCATTTGTTTGATTCGGTTTGAATTGCATGCATGTGATGGATCGGGGAAAAAGCTTGCGTGGTTAGAATAGATCGTGTGAGAATCGATTAAGCGGTTTATGTGATAACTATATGTCATTATAGACATGTTTTAGTAGGGTTAAAAGTTTAAAAATGATTTTTAAGGTGTTTGTTAAATGGTAAATGTGAGCAGAAAGTTTGGCACGCCAAACGAGGATCGAGATTTCATAAAATCTGATTTTAGGCTTTGAAATATGATAAAGCTATCCGAGACGATCGTTTTGATATAAGATAGAGCTTCTAACTCCTAATAACGAAAAAGTTAGAGCGAAATCGAGATATATATTTGAGGTATAAAAATCCAGCATTTGTTAAAATAGTAGTTGCTGTCTCCGATTTTAAAGCCCGTTTTGAGCACTTTCGAGTCCGTTTCGGCCTTCCGGCGAAACACGAAAGTTGCTCAGAATAATGTTTTACTGTTCCGCGAGGCTCGCCAATTTTAAATTCAAGTAATAACGGGTCAAAACCCATGGTCAAAGTCTGTGTTTTTACTAAAATAGTCAAGTTCCAGCAGATTCTTGCAGGGGCGTTTTGGTCATTTTCTATCGAGTTCTGGGTCTCGGCTAAAACTAAAAAGTTGTCCGGAATGTCGTTTCGCATAAAATCTCTTCTTTGTCCGAATTGTAAAAATGTGATTTAGACAGTCGTTTTGGCCGGGTCAGATTTGAATATTTACATGTACATAAAAGTCAAAGTCAATAAGGTTAAACGTTGACTTTTGAAAGTCAACGGGTTAACATTAAAACTTGTCGGGCGTTATGATAACAATTAAACGTTATTAACATTATTACTATAATAACTTGTATTTAGTAATTGATTCGTAAAGGAGATATAATCTAAAAATAGAAACTTTTGTAATTAACGGAATATAATTCTCATGTAGTTAATAAACACATTGAATGTCGAGGGTTCGTACGAGATAACTAAATATATCACAAAATATATTTGATGACAAGACTTACTCAAATATAAGTAACTTTCCCAAAATAGTAACTTTTCAAAAATAGAAAGTTTCTTCAAATAGAAAGTATTCGATTAAGCGATATAAAATAAAAGAATGATCGTAACCTAATGATGTGGGGTTTTAGGATCTAAGAAGAAAGTGGATTTCTCATCACATGTATGAATTAATATATATACTAATATAAAACAACTATATACATTTTGTTGATACGATGAAATGCCATTCGAATGACTATACTTTCGATAATAGTCATTGATCTCAGACTTCCTATATTATATACGTTCTGATCGCGTTTGTGATTTTTCGTGCTAGAACTTTATCGTTTAATCATCGCTTTGATCAAGGTGAGTTTCATAGCCAGGGATTTTAAGTTTACAATGTTTTTAACTCCGTGCGAGGGGGAATATTGCTTGTTTTTGTGAAATTGAACGCAAACTGTTTTAATATTAAAATATGATTCCGCTTGCTACTGAGTATATGCCTTTTTCTGTGTGACTGTTAGTTTACCATTGTGTGGTAAGCGCAATTATGAACATCTATTGGGTTTGACAACCCTGTCCGGGGTTTGAATCCGTTGGGACCACCTTGTCAAACGGACATTTTGTGGTTAGTATTAGGAGAAGTGGCATACTTCTCGGACATAATTTCGTCCTACGGGAATAAATGTATTAAGATTTCGGGGTACACTGGGCTCGTGTTAGTGGTAATCACTATTTTTTTAACTTGACTTACGATCCAACGTTATACGTTTTGTTGAACCAAAATATGCGTCCTAACTGTTATTTGTAAACTCTATGAATTCACTCAACGTTTTGTTGACGTTTTTAAGCATGTATCTCAGGTTAGGTATTGATGATGGCTTGGATGGGACAGAACGCGGATATCAAGGACGGTATCTCTCGGTGAAGTTGTGTCATAAACTAAACAAGTGTTTTAGAAAGCAAGTCGTATTGTGACTTTTAGAAATAATTTCTATAATGGTATTGGGAACTATTTAACTCTTATCTTTCTAATAAATGAAATTGTATTTTATAAACGTATTATTCAACGTTTACTGGGACTCATGTGCATGTATTATGAAGTAGCACCCGAATCGTTGTATCCCGCTGCGTATTACATTTTGGGGGTTTTACAAGCTGATACATGCATACATGGCCGTAACGACGGAATAGACATGCACGTTCGTACAAATCCTTATTTACGTAAAACCAGCGGCTAATCATTAGGTGAGGGGGAAGTAAATTGTTGTTAAATAAACATCAAGAAACAAATAGATTAAGCCTAAACTACAAGTTGCTAGACACTTTTCCCGACCGTTACCATGATAAAGACACGACTATTTACAACTTCTTGATCATAGATCAAAAACAACAACCTAAGGTGGCGTCCCCGTAACGGTCAACTTCCCAATCATCCCAAACTTTACATACTCTACAAGGTAAGTGGCGATATCTTCCACATTGTACAATACTCTACATCGTCGATTTGTATCAACGAATAATCGATCCTTTGTGTAATTCCTATGGTTCTTGCTTTGCGAAATGATTATCTTCAAACTTTCTCTCTCTTTTTTTTTGTTGTTGCAATTTTTCTCATTTTTTTGATTTTTTTAAACATTATACTACGAATCTCGGAGTAGTTTCACCATCTTCACAATCATAATAATTCCGGATAATTCCTTCGGTAATTCTTCGTTCTTCAAACTCACCAATAATTGTGATGGTAGTAAAATCACATGAGTTTTGACTATAATATACATTCCCATTTGTAATGTACAAATTTACAACCGCACCAAAGATAGAAAATGACACAAGACTCGGGAAATACAAACTTTATACTTTAAGCAACTAGCAACTATAAATTAAACTTAATCTAACAGGGTAGGTTAAGGTGTAAGGGTGTAACGAAACAAATAATTGGTGTAATTCCTAAAGGATTGGCTCTACGGGTTGTTCTAGTGGATCTTCACTCTAAAGATGAGAGTAGAAAAGGGTTTAAACTGGAGGTTAACTAACCGGTGTAGTTAGTTAATAAAAAAATGGATAGGATTTTTAGGTGTAATCCTAAAAATTTACCAATGTAAACAAGTTACTCCAATTAAATCTATAATACTCATTATTGCGGTCTCGAATAGATATACCAAGCCAAGTTCTAAAGTCTACAACATCATCGGCACACTCATATTTTGTGGAATTTAGGTAAACATTTGGAAACGGATAAGCTAAATTCTCACAATATCTAACAAGGGTTATTGTGTGTGGTTATGTATCAAGTAATTTTCACAAAAGTATGCTTGATTTTTTTTAAATTTGAGCATAATTTAAGTATTTTAGTGAGAAAATTAGGACAAGTAAACATTCTAATTCCATCCCCCCACTTGAATTATACAATGTCCTCGTTGTATAGATAAAACATTAAAAATACGGGAATTAAAAAGAATTAGAATGAGAAACTCCCCTAATATTTGCTCAGTAGATTCTCTAATTTGCGTTTATGTGCAAGATTGTATGTTGAACAGCCGTCTTGAGGTTTCAAGACTCCAACACTTCAAGATCTCCAGATTTGTAAATTCTCCACCAATATTCGTCGATATTTCTTTAACGAGAACCTGTATAAAACATAGGAAAAAAACATGCATTCATATCTTGGCATCTACGGTTAATTTAAACTAAACTAAGCAAAACTATATAGGAGATCGATACACCATATCCATAAACTAGAATACGCAGTATTGAGAAACCTGTAAAAAGTATCTAAATACGGGTCAGTCTGTTGAATACACCATGTCATGTGCATGAATACACCGTATTGACAGAACTGACAATAATGTTTTTAAAGTACATAAAAAATAAAGACTGATAACGTCCAGACAATCAATACGCCGTATGGTATGGAGCGGATACGCCGTATTGATGTCTGGGAAGACATACTCGATAAAAATTAAATAACATTCCGGGTTATCTCCCGGGAAGCATTTTTGTTTACAAAAAAGTCTTTAAGTTAGACTTGTCTTCAGCTTCCACACACTTGAAATCATCTCTCTCTTCATTATGTATTTTGTTGTGAATATACTGTTTGGTTCCGTAACATATTCATGAACTATGGTGTTGAACTTACTGCCAGGCTTGATTCTATCATACACAAACAAATCAAAACGTCATACCATGATATATACGCAAAAATATGAGAACATGTTTAATAGTTAGATACATCATGACATGAACAATAATAAATGTACAAATAGATATAAACAAAAGATAAGGATATGAGGGATCATGGGTCTAGCTGCTGCTGGTCCTGTTGTGCTGCGGAGGTGCTAGCACCGTCAATCCTGTGTCTCATGTGCCTCGTGTACTCTCTTGGTGCCTCAGAATAGCTCATGTATGCCACACCTGCCCTGTCCATCATCCGTGCGAGGCTAGTGGTAGTCCATGTATAGAATCTAGAAAAATCATGAGCCATCGCACTAATTACCTCATGCTGCTCAACTAACGTCCTACGTATCTCATGTACGTCCTCCTCTAATTTGTCGATCCTCTGTGGCATTGTCCTGGCAGCAGCTGGTGGTGGTTGTGCCTGTACGGGTGTTGAATCAGCCTGTCCACCCATATCAACAATGGGGGCATCCTGAGCCACCCTAGGAGCACCAGTTGCAGCATCAGGCTGCCTCTTTAGTCCTATGGCCACCCACACCCAAGTATCATCTAGTTTCTTATAAATCTATAGTCTAACCAACTCAGCCATATGAATAATCGGAAGCTCAGGGGCAATAACTGTCAATCCTCTAAGTATCTCCGTATTCAGTAGTCTAAAATGCTCAGCCAATCAAGCTACAAACTGTCCACCAGAGATATGAGACCCGCTCTTCCTCCTGGCAGCAAACCTCCTCAGATACCAGGCAATAAGTAAGGGATGTTGACCGATCTAACATCCAGCCCTCTCAAATAAAACAAATCTGTCACGGTCACCTTTTCAGGTGCCTGACTCCTCCCAGCAATACTATGTGCCATCATTCTATGGCAAAGTCTCAGTATTGGATCTCTAATCAATGTATATGAAGGGGGAGGTCCCAAGAAATCTCTATCAATAGAAATACCCCTCTAATAATCATGCAGATCCCCCTTCCCAAGGATCATCCTCTCACTCTCACTCTAGTACCTAGCAAAACTGAGGGACTCCATCTCCTCCCTGATATGTAACCCTAAGGCCAGAATAAACTGCCTCCAGCTCAAACGTCTCCTGGTTCCACCTAACTAAAATTGAATAGTATCAGGAGCATCCAATTCAAGTAATACCTTTCTAAAATAAAGCATGCTAAGGAACTCCAAAATAAGCTCCCAAACTAGTGGTCCCCTAGTATCAAACAGCCTTCCCCATGCTCGAATAGTGAATACTACTACACTGGCATCATTACGTTGCTTCATTACCATCCTAGCAAACAAAGCTCGGGCATCCCTTGAAAATCCATAACCTGAACCCCGGTGTATCTCTCGACTGTAAATCCTCTCTAACCTCTCCTCGAAATCAGCAATATCCGCATTAGTATACTCTAAACCCTGGTACCTAAGAAATGGGTGTCTCTGCTCACGTGGTGGTAGGGCTGCCATATCTGCAAAATCAACGAGGATAGCACAAAGATTATAGAAATTTAAACCTTCTGTTCTGAGGGTGGACACGGCGTATTCATAAATGGATACGCCGTTTAGGGATCAATATGGTCAATACGCCGTATAGGTGTTTAGTTAATACGGTGTATGAGTCTAAAAATTCAGGATCCTATTTAAGTCAATACGCCGTATTCATTTTACTGAATACGCCGTATTGGGGTTTCAAAATTGGGTAAAATTTTGTCAATACGCCATATCCATGTGAGTGGATACGCAGTATTGATCTGTAATATGAAAATGAAAAAAGGGGGTTCCCTTATTTACCTATTTTGACCTAATAATATAACACAACTAATTATCATAGCTTGTTTGAGGGGGGGGGGG
>BQNB010135127.1:0-18206 GCA_026074375.1 Tanacetum coccineum | reverse complement strand
TTCAAACAATTCATAAACGTCTTAATTAATTTATTTGCGATTCATTTATGTGAAACGCATAATGCGGAACAAAAACTATAAAGTTTAGGGATAAAGTCGTAGAATACCAACAAACTTTGCCTAATTTATCGATTTGGTACGTGTACTGAAACAATTATCGATTTGGTACGTGTACTTACATAAAGTGTTCTCATTTGCACATTTTGATGATGTGTCACGTTATTGATGTGGCACGTGTCAGCATATCACGTATGACACATCATCAAAATGTACAAATGAGAACACTTTATGTAAGTACACGTACAAAATCGATAATTGTTTCAGTACACGTACCAAATCGATAAATTAGGCAAAGTTCGTTGGTATTCCACGGCTTTATCCCTAAAGTTTAACAAATCAAAAGTATTAGACTTTTAAAAAGTACGGAACATAATAATTTTATGGATTAGTTTTTTTCCGCTGCAACTTGCGGAAACGCCCACTCGTTGAATACATTTTCAATACTAAGTATCATTTAACATGTAACTCAACTATTAGATAAATCCGTTACTACTTACTAGTAATCTATTAAAATTTATGTCTTCACAATTCATTTAGCCAATAACACATAAATTAAGAAAATATATGAGTCAAGCTCATTTTCCTTTCTAAATATGCCATAGGTCCACATTAGATTAACAAAACACATATATCTATATAAACCCATCCGTTCTAAATAAAAAAATAAAAAATAAAATCCCAATTCCTAAGCATATATTCTTTCCCAATTATGCCATAGGTCCAAATCAACAAAACACATATATGAACAAGCATAATTACATAAATACCCTTTTAGTTATTAAAAAAAAACCAACCGACGTAAACAACAAACCCCGTCTCACAAAAAGCCCCCCATTCCTCATACTAAGTACTTTCTCCGGCAATGTTCCCGCCAAAAACCTCAAACTCAGTCCGCCGTAACTTACCGCAAAATGTAATCGTCGCAGTTAAATCCGACGAGAAGATCGTGTCCAAAGCATCGTTAGCATGGGCTCTTGATCACGCTGTTCATCCTGGTGATTGTGTTATATTCCTTGCAGTATATTCAGGGGGTTTGATTTATTGGTTCAAATAGTGCACGAGATAGGATTCTGATAATCGATGGAGCTATAGAGACCCAAATGGGAAATATACACGGGGTGTTCTCTTTTTCTGCGGCGCAAACTATCGTTCGTGGAAAGATTATTTTCCTAGCGATCTTCAGGATTTGGAGTTATTATGGCAACGTTTTAAAAGGAAGTTATTCTTCTTCATAATGCCTTATCGAGACAAAACAAAAGGATGCTGGGGTTAGGATCGCTTTTTGGGTTATGATGCCTCGGGGTGTTCGGTTTCGTTCATGGGTAGTTATTTCAAGTTTGGCGCCATGATGGGATCTTTCTTATTCTAATAGCCTTTGGTTGTTTTGCGAGTTCGTTTCGTTAGAGTTTTTCTGTTCCTTTTCGTTCTTTGTTTGTTGGATCGTTTTTGCGTGTATTTCGTCTGCTAGTTTCTTTCTAGCCCTTTTTTAATAAAATTCCATTTGCCGTTCAAAAAAAAAACCAATAATATCAACAAAATCTCCCTAAACGCTTAAAACTTAACTTATATCATATATGATATAGTATATAAGTTTTTGCAATTTTTTCACGCAACTTATCATATGTGATTTTTCACTAACACGTCATTTCGTATCAAAAATCACAATATCATCAACAAATCATTTCTAAATAGTGAAAACTTAACTTCTAATAACATATTTTCTTTATCAACATCAACATACTCGATCTAAAGCTTACTTTTCACAATAACATCACCAAATATCAAAATAGAATCAAAATATCTTCATTATATATATAACATTTCTCATTTTCATGTCATTGTACGACTCTATTAATGATCACCATTTATTTTAGTCCGATACGCGTTTACTTTTAATATTTACCTTTAAGCTAAATCGCGTAGACTAAAAATAATCAATAAATGTAAACGGTCATCAAATAAATTAAAGTTTACACCCAACAAGTAATATATAATTTCTAGGAAGATAATTATGTACCTTGCGTACTTTATTTTTATTGGTCACGTAAAAGGGTTACGTTTCGCGATAAAATACATTTGGACACACCCCGGAAATACTTAGACATACCTAGACTCAAACCAATACCCTCTTTGAAAGCCTAAGCACAAAATTTAATCAAATCTTGTGCTTATATCACTTTAGTGCCGAATGTGGGCAAGTAAACTCACATAAAATCGTCCTTGGTGATGCATTAGCTAGCAAAATCTTCCTAATGATCTTTCATAGTACTAGTACATTGCTTAAGTAATTAAACTATGTACTTAATGTTCCCCCATTAGCCAAATGACCAATGGTTAGTAACCATTCCTTCCCTTTTACCCCCTAGGCCACGACTAAGTGTCCTCAAACACACAAATCACAAGATTTCATGTACCTAAGCCTACCTTGTACATATATTGTGTAATTAAGACAAAGTACTTGAGTGGTTTAGCCAAAACAATGTGTAGTTAACTAAAACTCACAAACCACTTCTAGGGAAGGTTTGGTTTTGTTTAGACGTTAAGAAGTGAACTAGCAAACTTTCCTATAAATACACACTCACTCTTACCATTTGACACTCTTGTTAACTCACATACACCTCAAACTCTCTCTTCCTTTGTGTTCGAGTCTCAAACCACCAACAAACATCCACAAGGGGGTATACGAGCTAAGGACTAGCACACTTCACGTCCACTTCTTCATCTTGGAGCTATAGGACCTTTGTAAGTCTCCCACGATACTTTACATATCATAGTTAAATTGTCTTTTGATTTCTAGACCTCATGTCGCGATATCTATGAAACATACGTACCTATATACGAAAATATAAGAAAACTATACGTAAACTTTTAAAGAAAACGTAACAACTTGGCTTGGGTGCGTGTATACAAGGTTAATGAATGATTGCATGTCACGGGTCACGATTAGAAAATGTTAAACGCATTGTTTTGGTGCTAGACGATTTAACGAAACCCATATGGAATACTAGTGAACCATTCGGACCCTTGTTGGACTTCACGACCCACCTTCGTGAGCCCACAAGGCCCATAAGCCACAAATAAGCTAGGACGGCTTATTTGTGAACTTAAGCCGCTTATAAGGCTTATTATAAGCCTAGGTAAGCTAGTAGACTCTAAGGAATGAAACTCAAACCACTAGAACCCCTATCGGGTCTCTATCGAGCCCAACAAGGCCCAACGAGGGCTTATTTATAAGCCGCAACTTATAAATAAGCTCTATGAGCTTATTTAAGGGCTAAGGGTGCTTATTGTTTTCTCTTGAACCCGAAAATATCTATAAGAAGCTAGCCGAGCCCTTAATGGACTCGTAGCTTACTATCGTGAGCCCAACGCGAGGCCATGAGCCATAATAAGCCTAAACAGCTTATTAGTAAGCTTACGCGGCTTAATGAGCTTAATATGAACCTAAGGACCTTAATGGACCCTTTGGCATGCTTCGTTAAGCCAAACGAACCTAAGTGGGCCATCTAGCCCATTACCGAGTCCACAAAATAAGCCATACGCCACGAATAAGCTCCCACAGCTTATTCGAGAGCTTAAACAACCCATAAGTCTTATAAAATTTCTAGGAAACGTTATTGGACCCAAGAGAATTAAGACCAAACCACTAGAACCCTTACCGGGTTTCTATCAAGCCCAATAGGCCCAACAGCGGGCTTATTAGCTTATCGAATAAGCAAAAATAAGCAACTGACCCTCTAAGTGCTTAACGGACTAAAACAAAGTCATCGGACCTCAATGGGCCGAACCAAAGAGGTTAAAACCTCTTCGGGTCATTAATGGGCCCGAAAGCCCATTAACAAATGCTTATTGGCTTATTTCCAATAAGCTGAAAACAAAACAGAATTATTGGGCTTAATTAGGTCAGAAAATAAGCTAAAATGCCTAAGGAACCCTTAAGGTTCTATTCGGGTTGAGCTATTGGGCCCGTAAGCCCAATAAGCTCGAAATAAGCTTCAATAAGCTCACCGAGCTTATTTTAAGCTTAACAGCCCCACATGAGCTTGTTAAAGGCCTTGGGACCTATTAAAACTATAACGGATCATTAAAATGCTCAACGGACCTTAACGGGCCCAATAAGGCCCGTTAAGCCAAAAATAAGCTCGATAAGCTTATTTTAAGCCGAAACAACTCTTATGACCTACTTTAAGGATAAAAAGCAATTTAAAACTATTTTAAACCTTTTGCGTGGTCAAAATACGAAAACCGAAAGTGAAGGGACTAATTTTGCCATTTTCGAAACTTGAATAAAATGTTAAAGTCGTATATTGAAAACTCATAAACTATAAGGACGAAGTTCGTAAATATCTAAACGGTAAGGACTCAAATTGAACCTTTAAGTTAAATTCGAAAACTAGAGGGACTGATATTGTAATTAACGAAAAGTATAAGGTTAGAACTCGTCACTTTTCGAAAACTATAAAACCATAAGGACCATTTTCGTCATATCACGAAACTAGGTAAATAAGGGCTAGAGTTGTGAACTATTGAAAATAAATGATAAGTTTTAATAATATTAAAACTTGGAGGTTCACTTGTAAATAAATAAAAACTATAAAACGAAGGGACTAAAACCGTAAATCTGAGAAACTTATGATTTACTTTGATAAAACAAAAGTCTTGGTTTATAAACTTAAGCGAGTACAAACGGAATATATATACTAACATATATACGTTTATGTTTCGAGTAATAATTAAATATTATTATCGAGAAGTAATAAATATGATATATTTATTAAACGGAAACAATTTCACGTTTCTCGAAAACCATCGAAATTATAAATACAATGATCTTGTGCATCACCACACAAGTGATAACGGTATATATAAACTTAAAATGGAATTTAGTTTATACAATGAGTCGTTAGCTTAAATGTGTAAACTAAGACTTGACCGTACTTACTTAGGTACTTAACGGTGTGATCCACTGCTTACTTGGATATTTGTTATCATTCAGAGAACTACCGGCTAAGGTGAGTTCATAGCCCCATGCTTTACAATTATTTAAATGATTTACATCCTTGGGGGAGAACATCTTTTTTTACAAACTGGACGCAAGTGTACATTTTATACTATGATTACGTGTTTGCCTAAGTTACCATAACCCATTATGTCCATGATCATGAACTGTTAATTGCATAGATGTGATTGGGAATTACATTGTGTGGGCGCGAATGTTATGGATAGATCTATTAGGGATTGACAATCCCCGTTCGGGTGACTAGCTATCACTGGGAACGAACGCATACCATGTCGAATCTGGGATGTTGCGGGGTTAGCACATCATTCACGGACACCTGTTGGCAAATTTATATTTGCATCCATATATGTCGAGCTTCGGTGTCATGAGCTTAGGAAAACGTAATTACTTTTTATGATGTTTGCATTTGTTGCTTAATCATACACTTGGAAATCTTGCGGTCCTACCATCGATTTACATAAACCTATGAATTCACCAACTTTATGTTGACGTTTTAAGCATGTTTTTCAGGTCAATAAGGCACGAGGTGCGATGATACATTGGGAGTCAATAATTGAAGAGTCAACACTTAAGATTTGGGGTCTTATTACATTTTGGGACAATTGTTATAAACCGGAATCTTTATTTATATCGTTGAACAATTTGAAGCCATGGGCTTATGTAACAAACATGTATTTTGTTAATCCAATGTATCTTTTTCAAACGACACGTTTAGTAGTCGTTCTCAGATCTTGTGCTATTGACCCAATAATGTAACGCCTTCGGATATTCAACATTCCGCTGCATACTCAGATTTGAGGGTGTTACAGATTGGTATCAGAGCCAAGGTTATAGAGAACCAGGTCAAAAGTTTTTGTCTGGACTATAACCATTTTCAAAACTGTTTTCACAAATGGGATTTGCGAGGGACATACATGCATTACTTGTTTACGTCTAGCGCATATATGTTTACATGACATGCATCGGCTAAGCATTAGTAGGGTACTAAGTGCTTACCTGATTAATATACGTGTATATAAATGATATTACGTATATTACTATAAGGGCTTTATTATTAAAGCCTTACAGACATAGCATATCGATTTTTCTTATAAGAAATACTTATATAAGTTATTTTACTTTTTGCAGTAACCATGTCTTCTGCGACATCTGCTGTTACCTACACTTCCGTCTACACCGACTCTGAGCCCGACAGAGCTTTCTGGGGAGCCGATGATGAGGAGGTATCGGAGGGAGGCATTCCACGGGTCATCATACTAGGATACGATGGACTTCCGCTACAGCCAGTAGCCCCACCGTCAATAGATTTCATACCAGGCCTAGAGGATCCACAGACACCACCAGTTCCTCAGGATGAGGATGAGCGTTAGCCTATGTTCGTACAGGCACATGATCCTGACTACATGCCAGAGCCTGTATACCCTGAGTATATACCATTGGAGGATGACCATGAGTTTCTGGCTGAGGAACAGTGACTCGCTGAAACTTACACCTTAATATCTATATATATATATAAATAAACACAAGGATCAGGATCCGCGAGAGCAAGAAAACCGGAAGCAGTATAGAGTGTTCCCGGGTCGTTATGTCCCAACGAGGCTGAAATGGAAGATCGATACAGTCGAAGATTTGCGTTTGAAAGCGAGAAATGATTTGAGAGTATGGAAAGCTAACTTAAACAATAACAAACAAAAATGATTAAGTAAAACCAAAAAAATTATAAAAATTTAAGCTAAAGCACGAATCAGCAGAAACAAACTAACTATCAGCAGAAATAAACTATCAGCAGAAATTTAGGGTATTCATGTTTAATAATTAGGGCAGAATTTAGGTCATGTTCAAACGGGGTATATCTTGATGATAAAAATTGGTTTTAATATGATTCTTGAGGCTATGACTAAATTCAATGAGTCTAGTTTCTTGAAAATTCGGCCTCATATCAATTGGCGGCCCGGAAGGTCGATTTTTAGATTTTATAATATTAAGTGTGAATCTGGAAATTTTCTATCTGAAAAATTCTAGTTGTAGTTTATTGATTTTTAATTCAGAAAACCGTAAGAGAGTATAGCTTCTAAAAAATTTATTTGGAAAATCTTCATGATATTAGTTTACACCAAGATTTTTTCTTTCAAAATTTACTAAGTTGGTTTTTACCGCGTCAACTTTTCAAAGTGATGTCTGCCAGTTCAAAATTCCGTGTCAGTTTTGGGTAACAAGGGACAAAGGGATACTTAAACATGGAAATAAATTAAACCAATGATCATGGGTGTATTAGACATATGTAGGAACCTCTGTAATTTTTGGTGTAATTTTAGAAGATGTTTTTATGGGTCTTTTAAGTATGGGGAACTATGCCTTGAATAAGGTATTTCAAAATCTGAAAAAACAAAAAAAAAAAAATTTCTATTTTATTTACACGAAACCTTAAGATTAGGAATCACTATACAACTTCTTATATATGGTAAGACCAAGTGATAAAACTTATAAAATAAGATAGATAATGACATGTAATCATGGTTCTTATAGATTCGGTGAAGGTGTTATAATCTCTTGCTTTTGTGTTCATTTCTCTCCGATTGCTTATTCGTTAAGGTACAGACATTCCGTCCTTTTAGTAAGGACACTTCATTCTCTTTTGGTTTGGCACTTGATCAATTGAAACTTCGAAGTTGATATTCCCTATAGATTGCTATCCATAATCATACACGTTTGAGATGTTTGACAATCCGTTTGATCGATATTCGTTTTGTATGAATCTGTTGTTCATGTTTGGAATATGCTACTACAGAGATTCGTTTCCAATTGGATTATTGCTAAACTTGATCACTTTATATCTTTGCTTTAATCTTTCCCCCGAGCTATTAGTAAATCTAGTCATGGAGGTACCATGACCATGTCATTGATTAACCAATGGCATGACACTATCTGTGGCGGTGTGATTGGTCTACGACGTTCCCTTTTGTATGTGCACTTATTATGATTTGATTATATATGTTTGTACACTCGCCATAGTGCTTGTGTATATGGGGACTTAAAAGACATTTGTTTGGTCAGGGAGTCGTAAATTGTATGCTCCTAAGGTTTGTTCTGTTTCAGTTTAGTTGAATGGTTTGTGTGTGTGCAATACACCCCATATCACATTTGGTACACAGGAAGAGCTTGCCTGTGTATATTTGATTATGACTAATATGATTATTTGTTATGGTCTATTCATGTACATTTTGACATTTGTTTAGGTCTCGTGGGCATATCTTTGATACATCTTATCCCAATTCATTGTTCTATATATATCGTTTTTGGCATTTGTTTGGCAGGTTCTCGTGATCCGTTTCGTTCATTCATTCATTTTAAATTCGTATATTTATTAAGTCTGTATCCATGAAGCGTTATCTCAAGCGCGACGTTTTCTTCTTTCGTAGCGGTAGGTACAAGCTTGAAGCTGGGAAAATGGCGTAGTGTATGATAGTAAGGGAGCTTATTATAGTACCTACCTGTAGAAGGACCCTTTTGATGGATTATGTTATTTGATAAGACCTTTTCTTCTAAAGATTTCTTTCATTTGACTTTGTTGGAATTTAATACTGTTGGAAGTCATTTTATTTTATAACTTGGTATTTTGATTAATAAAGTCTTCCGCTTGCTTTTATATATGTTTTGTCTCTTTGTCGGAGCGGGGTGTTACAGGGTGAATCATCAAAACTTTGCTAAAAAGACTCACCCCTGTGCTAAAAGAACATGGTTCCAAGAGCAGTACTAATGAAGTCGTGAGCTTAGTATAAAATTAATAACTGAAAGAACAACTAATGATGCTCACACAAAAACAACAGTGAAGTCTGCAAACAAAGTCATATCTCTTTCTTAAAATAACACATTCAACTGTTAAGAGGCCCATTCATAAGAACACATCATTTAAAAACAGTAATATTAATCAAAGGGTTAATACTGTAAAGGATAAAAATGTTAATATTATTAGGCAAAAAACAGTAGTTAATGCTAGGCCAAAAGCAGTAGTTAATGCTGTTAAAGGAAATTAATCTTAAATGCTGTTAACAGCCGATCAGCTTGTTTGGGTTGGAAACCCATGCACAAAAAGTTTTAAGCGTACCATTTTCTAAACACAACAGTGCATCAATCACCCTAAAGTAAGTATGAAGTATATTGATGCAACAAGGGCAGATCCAAGTCAATGATGGCTTGGGTACCTCCAAAAGAAACGATTTTCATATCTAATGTGCAGGGCAATCCACAAATGGATTTACAGGATCAAGGAGTGATTGATAGTGTATGCTCAAGGTATATGACAGGTGATATGTGAGAAATCACATATCCGTTTTATACCAAAAATGACCCTTAAAAGATGAAAAATGAACATATTATGCTTGTATATTATGTATTTTGTCTTTTGTGATGTGTAGGTACGAATATTACAAAAATCACAAGAAAAGAGCCAAAAACCGAGCAAAAACGAACACAAGACGGAAAGAGTACACAAGAGCCGGATGTTTGTAAGCAAAAGTCAACCAAAGTCAACATTGGTCAACATATATGAAGACAAAACCTTTGAAAGCACCAAAAATACCGTTAGTCCTTTTATATTAAAAGACTAACGGTCGTTAAGTCCAAAATTATAACCCAATTCCTTTTTAACCATTCCCGAGCCCAAATCACAACATGTGGCCCAATACCCCCATTTAATATAAGACTAAGTCGGGTCAAACAAAAGATATGAAAAAGAAAAAAAAAGGCCCAAGAACGTTTTTTAATACTGTTGTTACTCACTTCCCTTCCCCCTTTCACGCCTGCATCAAAATTAACATTGCTGTAAATAAGGATTAAATGGGGGTGATAGGAGGGTGAGTTAGGTGTGGGGTGGGTGGGGGTCTAGTACTCCTTCTAAAGCTGACACCTTCTGACACACCGGGGGAGCCACGCGGCAATCCCCATCAATATGATGGTTAAAAAACGTGGAGCGCATTCAACGGCGCAATGATCAAAATAATTGAGAGACGGTTAATGGATAAAGGACATGGATCAAAAGCAAGAGAGGCGTCTTAAAGGACGCTAAAAGCATCCACTCCTGCCCTATAAAAGGTGAGCTCATCTCACACACAACAGGGGGATCTTATCTAGTGATAGTAGTAGCTTAATTAGAGGGTCATCTTGTAACTTTTTTAAGCTTAGAAAGGTCATTTAAATTTCATGTAATATCTTTCAAATTATTGTAATATCAGTATAATGATGTTAATAATAAATACATTTTTATCTTAACTCTTGTGTTCAATCATATCTTTTATGTTTGAAGCAATTATGATTGAAAAAAAAGCATTCATAATCGACATCATAAGCACTTTTTATAGCTGACACATACTACACTAAGCGTGTTTACTCTCAGTTTAAGCTTACAAAAGCATAACTGAGTTTTTGATTAATCATATATTCCTCCCTGTAAATTACCTCAGCTGTTTAAAATGGAATAGGAAGCCAGTAATTGGGGGAAGGCTTCCAGGACCTTACCCAGCTTATCATTTAGATAACAGGAGCGTTGTTGTAGTTAGCTTTTAAAAAGCATCTATTAGCCTTGTTATGTGCAAAGGCTATTGTAAGTTTCTTAAATCTCATTTTATAGCTTATATTGCACTAAGCTTATTCTGCATAATAGTATATGCTTAAGTTTGCTTAGATTATTTATTATTGCATAATATAGTTGTTTGATGCTTATTTAGTAGTAGTTGTTAGTTAAATCATAGTTTACAAGTTATTGTTAAAATTCAGTTGAAAAATCAAAAATAATAACATTAGCTTGTAGCTTGTAGATTCTGCTTATTTTACTATAGAAATTTGCTTATTAGGTTTGTTTTTAACTTAACAGATATCTGGTATATGAGTTTGTTGCTTTAAATCACAAATTAAAAGCTCGAAAAAATCGTTTGATCAATTTAAAAAAGGGTGTATGGCTAAAGGCAGTACTAACATAATTTAAGTACTGTCCATGTCCCATTTGGTATTCTCTAAATAACGATTTCAAACTTCAGAATTTAGGTTTAATGAAGTAGATATAAGGTCCTTTATAGTGTAAAAATCAAGTATTTAAAATCTATTTAGTAGTAGTTGTTTAAACTCTGTGAGCATTAGTTTAAGTTTCAAGTGCATTTTAAGCTCAAGCTGGTTCTAGCTGTATTAGTTACTCATTTTGCTCTTATTTAGGTGTTAAAATGATGTTTAAATCAAGTCTTTAGGTCTGCACTTGTTGGTTTTGAGTTTTGGCTATAAGTGTGTCAACTGCATCAGCAAGTAAAAATAGAATTTAGTCATTTTCAAGGCCCTCCCCAAAAAAAAAATTATTCCCCCCCCCCCCCCCACCTTTTATGATAAAAAAAAAAAAAGTAGGGGGGAATTAGCTTTATACAAAAATTGGTGCACTAGTAGTTCATAGGTAGATTTAAATAGGTTAGGGCTTATTTTGTCTTTAGAAACTTATTTGAGTATTTGTTTTTAGTCAGCAAATTAGTTCTTTGTCTTTTTATAAAAACCAAAAGTCAGCTCCTACTGAGCCAAACAGCCTTTTTCAATTAGCATTTTCTTTGTGAATTTGATTTTCAAAATAGTTTTCAAAAGCTGTTCTAGATAGTTAGATGGCCAGGCTTTCTAGTGGTATAAGTCTTATTGCCATAAGGATTTGTTTGCTTGCTTAAAAATAAGCTCAATAGTGCCTTATAGGACGTGATTGATATTTTTTTTATATTTGGGGGGGGGTAAAAAATTGGTGGCAGTTTTAGTATAAGTGCTTAATTAAGTTTTACAGCTTATGGCTTGTTGATTTTGCTTAAATCTTGCTTATTCTTGTTTGTTAGGTTAGTAGAAAGGTAGTTATAGCTTATTTAGCTCAGGCTTGAGCTTATTCTAGATTTTAGTTTTCTTAAGTTTTGTGAAAAAAGCAAATAAAGAGTTAAGTCATTTCTGTCTTATTAGGAAGCTGTTTTCTAGCTTATTTTTGATTTTGAAAAAAGTTTCTTTCACAAAAAAAGTGTGCTTATTTTTAATCTGTTTTAGAAGTTGTTTACAAAAAGTTTTTGAAAGAAAAAAAGGGAAGTAGGGAAGTCAGGGGTGAGCAAGGCTCGAACCCTTGACTTCTACCCACATCAACCTTTTAATACCTCAACACACCACACCAACACCATCTGCGCCCTTGGGACTTTTACGTCCTAAGGTGCACTTAATATAACTATAATCACTTTTTGGCCCAATTATAGAATAAGCACTTCGAGTGCTTATAGGATTTTTCCTGGCTTATTTGCTTAAGATTTTTCTTAGCTTTTAATTTCCCTTTGTTTTTTACTAGTTTAGCAACTTTTAGTAATTTTCTAGGATTTTTAATACAAACTTTTATATTTTTCGTGCATTTAATTAGTTTTAAAAACTTAAAAATATCATAAAATTTAGAAAAATAATCAAAAAAATAAAATTCTTTTTTATAAAATTTTCTTTTATCATATTTTAGGTTTAGAAATTAAGTTTGCTTTCGTAGGCTTAAATTTTAGTGTACTTGCTTAATTGTCGCGTTTTCTTTAATTCCCGTTATTGTTTTAGTGCCTAATTGCTTAATTGTTTAGTCGTTAATTTTCCTTTATATGTTTTATGTGTTTTTATTAGTAGAAATAGAAAACTAATTCAAAAACTTTGAAAACATTCAAATCATTGTCCAAATAAAAAACGTAGATCTCAATCAATAATACTTTGGGTATACACACCCGTTGGAACACTTCCCGTTTAAACGTTACGATAATTTCATGTGAATTTTCTTAATTACTTATTTGTCCTCAAGGGTAATTTTTGAATTCAAAGAATTTAAACCTTTTTTATTTTTTTATTTTGGGGGAAAATAATTATACTGTATATATAATTTGATGACAGTATCAATTTATGGCGGCCGTCTGCCGGGGAATAGGTGTTAAAGATTGGCTCGTCTTTGAATTTAGTCATCGTGATTTGGAGAACCTTTCTCTTCGAAAAGATACTTCCTTTTTGAAAAAAAAAAATCAAAAATCTAAAAAAATTTAAAAATAAAAAAAAGTAAAAAATGTAGAAACCTAATTGTAGGCTTCATAGATCGTTTTGCCCATCTAGGATATCATAATATTGATCACGCAACAGAATAGCAAATAAGAACAACAATGTTATGAACAAGGTTTTTATTCATAAACTAATAAACTACTAACAATTTCGACTTTATATCAGTCGACATGAACTATTAAACATAAACTAATAAGGCTAACTATTAGACATCTCATTGGAGAGATTCTAACTATGGAGGATAATCAATACTAGACGCCTACCCCTCTTTATATAATAGAGGGGTTAGGGTTTACAAAACAAGATAAGATAAAATAAAATTAGGAAACTATAAATCAGCATTAAATACTATTTGACTAATCTTCAATCAGCATTAATGTTGATCTTATCTTGTAGATGATGCATTTAAATATTGTTTGACTAACTCTTCAATTACAGCATTAATGTTATTCTGCTTTGTCTTGTAGGTCCCTCCAATCTTTAAATATGTTTTGTCATAATCAACTCAATAATAATTCCCAACAATCTACCCCTATGTTTATAATGACAAAACCAATAGTCTCGCAATGGCTTCCCCTGTAACGAGCTACATATAGATGAGTAACTTTCCCCAGAATCCCTGCACTCTTTTTCCCCATTTGTCATAATCAAATATGAGTGCATGTAGATGGTAAATAAACAATAATAGCTTCCCAGTAACCAGGTTTACCATCTCTTGAATCATGGGACTTAGTAAGGCTCCAAGCAGCAAATTATCAATGATGAAAAAAATGAATAATACGAATTTGTTAAAGAATTTGAATTTTCCTTCAAACTTGTACTTATAACCTGTTTATCCACATGACGACGAGTCTCAAAGTTAGAGTAGACCTATGTCTCTTGACAAAATCCTCATCCCTCTATTAAATAAGACACTGAGCACAATAACGTAACACCTTAAAGTGATAGCAAATGTACGTAGTAAGCATCATAAGGTAGATCGTACACCTTTGCTAGATTCATCAAGTCTTCGAGCACCAGCCTATAATCACGAACAAGTTATCTTAAGGTGACCACGTCCTTAAGATACGATGAAGAAACACAAAACCTGTGAAAATTAACTACAATACACTCAAATAATAATAATCAAATGTCTTCTTAAAATAATTCTCCAAAACGGGCCATAGACATCATCATCGTTCAAGATCTAAACGAGTCCGTGTTAGGTATTCCTTCATCATTACTTCACATAAAAACTTGAATCTAGTATATCAAGAGCAACCCGCTCCTGATACCAAGCTGTTGAAAACTTAGATTGTAGCTTCATAGATCAATTTGCCCATCTAGGATACAAACGAGTTGATCACGTCAGCGGAATAAACAAATAAGAACAACCAACGCGAGTTATGAACAAGGTTATTCTTTATTCCATAAACTAACTAATACATATAGATGTTGAATCATGATCATCTTATTACTATGCTAACTAATATACACAGAACACGATGTTCTTCTATTAGACACTCAATTGAGAGAGCATATCTATCCTCACTATGATAAATTCTGATACTATGATCGCCTACCCCCACTTTATATAATAGCTGGGGATCTTTGGGTTACAATACTCTATAATAAGATCAAATAAAATTAAGAAACTATAAATCGAGCATGCTAATACTATATGACAATCTTCACACAGCATAATGATTGATCTATATCTTATAGTTGAGCATTAAATATGTTGACGAATTACTACACAATCAGGCATTAATTTATTCCAGCTTGTCTTGTAGGTCCCTCCCATCTTTTATATGTTTTTTCATAATCCACTCAAAGTATAATTCCCAGAACAAAAAATATTTTGATCTTATTCTTTTACGAAATGTAGAAGATAATAGATAAATAAATAATATACCAAAAATAATTATGCTCTTGCGGAGTTTACAATTTCTTTTAATGTGTTCTCCATAAATACCTAAAATACACAAACAAATTAATTCTCTATTTACCTATAGAATATGTTAGAATACCATTAATAAGTTCGCCTGAACTTTACGATTCAAAAACAAAAATAACCCGTCCCTGTGGTCACTTACAAAAAGGCGCACCTCTTTAGGTGAATAATGCTATTAAAGGTGTTGATCCACGGAATCTACGACCCCGAAGGGACAAACATTGTTTAAGGCGATGTCGCATCCAACTTGGATACGTCCCCATTTGTAGTCATTACTTAAGGGAGTAACCCAAAGTTTGTTGATTATTCCGGAAGAAACAAAAAAAATATTTGTTTATATATATCCTCTATGCCTCGTTTGTTTCTCTATTAGTTTAGTGCATGCGCACTAGAAATTCCTATTTTCCAAATAATTCACCTGTAACCATTCCGAGACGTTGAAATAGAAGACGTGTTCCAAACGTAGTCGAACCCGAGCTTCGCACTATTGTTGAAGTTGCACCAATGGCGGATAATCGAACAATGGAAGAGCTACTCCAAGCACCCACGGAAGGGTATGGAGAAGCTGATCGACATACAGAAATTAAATGCTGATCATTTTGATATTAAGAAAAACGAATTGTCAAAAAATTGGTTCTCAAGCTAACCCATTACAATGTTTTGAGAGGGAAAAAATCATCATACTTAAACTTAACAACTTTTAAAAGGAATAACCTTCTGACTTTGAAATTTTAGGGATGTGCCGCAAGATGTGATTAAACTTATGATGTTTCCATATTCGCTCTAGGGAGCCGCTAGAGTTTGGTACGATAAAGAACCTCCTAATTCGATCTTGACTTGGGAGGATCTCGTAACCAAATTCGTGAATCAATGACTACTCACTTAGAGAATGAAATCTCTCATTTTACCCAAAAATTTGAGGAAACATTTAGTGAAGCATGGGAACGATTTAAGAAAATGCTTAGAGCTTGTCCCCACCACGGATTTATAGAGTATAAAACCCAACTAGATACATTTAACTATACTGGTGTTTAAATGAGAATGATCAAGACTCCTTAAATGACGATGGCAGTTAAAATCTATATACAAGTAAGGACTATAGAGAGGCTTTGAACATAATTGAAAATAAGTCAAAAGTTCGTTAATTACACGAAACAAATCGAGATGTACACTGAGGGTGAATACAAATTCTAGGGCAAGTATCTAGTAAGAACAGATTAGAGGAATTGATAAGCTTGCGGACCAGAATTTCGACCTTAGTTTATATTGTTTCTAAGAAAGTTGTCACTCCTGCTACGGGTTAAAGCGGTTGAGGAATCTTGTGTACTTGGGTGGTTTTCATGACTTACTACAATTAACTAATACCGAAGCAATCAATCTAGAGTATGTCGCTTGCAAACGGGTTACTTACAATCAATAGCTTCCACAAAACCGTGTTTAGAAAACCAACATGGCCCACCCGGTTTTGCTCCGGTGCCAAAACAATGGTCAAAATTAGGATATAAATTCAAAATCAAAGGTCAAGGGAATAATTTTAATCGGGAAATAATTTTCATGGAAATCAAAGAGTTAATCTCAATGCTCAAATTAAACATAGCTCTAAATTATCAAAAATCAATGAGTTTCAAAACCAACCTTTTCAAAGCTCCTAATGAATCAAGTTTCAACAAGTGAAGTTTCCAAATGAGTTATCATTTTACATATGGGAAATCTAAATGATCAAATGATGAGAAACAATTCAAAATCAATCAACATTCGTTGAAAGGCGAGAATTTAAGAACTGAAAATCCAAATACAATGAAGTACTCAACAAACTTCTTGATGAATCAACAAAATGCTTTTCAAAATAATTTGTAAAATATGTTAAGTGGATTTTCCAAAACCAAGCCTCAACTTCGGGTACTCTTCCGAGTAATACTATTCCTAACCCAAAGGGTGAGATGAAAGCAATCACTACTCGAAGTGGTGTCGTTTATGAGGGACCCTCAATTCCTACTAATCCTTCTCCAAAAAAGGTAGTGGAACGAGAAACCGAGGAGACAACGAATAAGGAGCAAACTAATTTCCAAGGAAGTACCGCTCACATCCAACCTCTGATTATTCCCATTCCAATTCTGGAACCCGATGTTCCGAAGACTTTACCTAAGCCTAATATTCCATATCCTTCTAGACTTAATGATCAAAAGCTCCGTGAAAAAGCTACGAATCAAATGGAGAAGTTCTTTTAAATCGTTCAAGATTTGCACTTCGACATTAGCTTCGCGGATGCTTGATTCGTTCAATAATATATATATTTATATAATATATAGGCAAATCCCAACCAATTGCCTTTGACCAAGGCAAGAAGTCAAAATTCACAAATAAAATATATATGTAACCGGAAGTTTGATTTCCCGGGTCGTTATGTCCCAACGAGGTGTGTAATTTGAGAATCGAATGACGAATTGATAATTGATGGTTGAATGGGATGAAGATTTGATTGATTTTTTTATTTCTATGATTAAAAATGCAAAAACAAATAAATTAAACCTAAAAACGAAAGCAATATAACTTAAATCCTAAAACGGGTACGAAAAATGAGAGTCAAAAACCTAAATTACACAATTTAAACCTTAGAATGAAATTTTCACTTTTAATGGGTTCTAAGTGACTAAAAACGAAGTTTAAAAAAAACTAGATCGAAAACAGAGTTGATTAAGACTAAAAACGAGTCAAAACAAGAACGGGATCGAATCCCGTTCTTTAAAAATCAAATTTGTGACATATTTACCCTACAAGTGAAATTATATTTTTCCTAGATACTATATAAATAAAAAGAAAATTTTGAAAAAAAGATTTATATTTTTCTGATTAATATTTTATTTTTTATGAATTTTTTTAGTTTTTAATGAAAATAAATTATAAAAAATACTAAATGATTTTATATAATTCTAAAAAAAAATAGATAAAGTTGCAAGGAACACTAGAAAAATAAATGGGACGACACAGCTTATCTCAATAAGCTATTAAAAAGCACAACAGCTTATGGGCTTATTGAGCAAAAGAGCCCTTAAGTATTTGATTGTGTAAGATCTTGCAGGTGACAAGTCCCAAGGGCAATGGTAAGTGCGTGTGTGTTTAAGA
>BQNB010135126.1:7775-18206 GCA_026074375.1 Tanacetum coccineum | reverse complement strand
TTAGCAATGATATTACCAACGAAACAGGTCCGTTACTATATCGCCCGTTGCAAAACCACATATCGTTGCTAAATGTTTCAGTTCGTTGCTATGTAGCAACGAAATTCAAAGTCGTTGCTAGTTTTGGGATATGGACAATTCGTTGATAAATCAAAAGATAGCAACGAAATTATTATTGATGAAATTAGTCAAAAGATAGCAACGAAATTATTATTGATGAAATTAGTAACGACCTTTCACTCGTTGCTAAATTAGCAACCAAATCAACAACAACTTTTTATTTTTGCAATAGCAACGTTAAAGTTGTTGGTAATTCTAGTTATACCAGCAACCACATGAAGTCGTTGCTACATATATTTTTTACAGAAATACACAAATTGGGGTTGTTTGGTTACATCCCATTTATGACCTACTATTACTTAATCAAAGATATAGACCAGACGGGTGTTCATTCCGACATTGCAATATACAGAGTATGAAGTTACACAAGATCCATCAACTATTCGCTAAAAATAACACCCCTCGAAAATCGGTAAGGGCGGCTAAAGTTATGAATTACAAAATTAGCTACCCAAAAGTTAGAGTTATATACCGATAAGGGTTAGACATCACCAACTCACTTGTTAGAATACATGGCCTTTTGTTTATCATTAAACATTTCTCATCTCAGCCCTCATTTCTTCCCTCTTATCTTCGAGTCGGCTTTCAACTCTAGCAATCAATTGTCCTTCAATGATGGCCTCATTGTTGAATGGTGATGAATATGAATGAGGTTCCATGTCAATCCAAAATTTCGGGACCTTTAGTAATTACATGACAGTAAAAGTTCTTCGGATCACCGATGACTCTTTCCCATGCTTTGGAGTTAAAAGGGATATGAGAAGGTGAATCCAAACCAACACTATCACCATCAGCAGCTTCAATGGACTCCTTATATGATGTCATAACTTTTTCTGATCTTGTATCACACCAAACACCTTTACCTTTGTTTCTCTTGTGCGGCCTTTAAAACATATGAACTTTGATGCTTGTTTTCATGTTCTTCTCTCCTGTAAAAGCATATAAACATAAATCATATACTTGATGCTTTATAAAAGGTATTGCTTGCTGTTAATAATATATAAGGCTCATATTAGTAATCACTAATATACTGCATCCATTAATTGGTAGCCAAATAGTTCTAGATACCTTCAGGAGCCAACCTTTGTGATATGTAGCTTGACGTGTACCCTTCCTTCTCGTTGTTTAGGATTTACCCCTTCCAGTCATATCTGTCATGTGATAGATATAAAAAGAAATTGAGTTATGTCAAACTACTAAAAATTGCAAGGATAAGAACGTATTGAATTCCAACAAGTGTCGTAGATTTATTAACACATACTGTCCTAAACTACCAAATGGACCAACAAGTTGGTGTGTAACAAGTTACTGTCCTAAACTAACAAAAGCCAAACACCCCTAAACTAACAAAATCTAAGCTGAGTCTGTGGCGGTGGGTTCAAACCCTGTGGATTAGTCGGCCAATGTGTCAGAAACCATGGAACAAAAAAAATAAAAAAATAAAATCTAAGCTGGTACAGCCTAATACCATAATAAAACCACATACAAATAGAAATTTAGAAATCTCAGCACCATGACCCATCAAGACATGAAACACTGATATAGCTTAAAAGAAACACACAATCATTGAGGCAGAACCAAATTGACCAATTTCTAGAGTCCGTATATCATTTTAGAGTAAGCACCATCATCATAGGAACTTATTTGCAGGCTAGCACTCGCCAATACAGAAACTCATTCAAATGTAAATGGGTCAAAAGAAAGACATTGTCTCATTGTGTAAGTCTATTAGACTCGCACATAAATTCAAAAAGAAATTTTTTTATAGATTATTAGCCTTAGTTGCTATCTAATCGCCGTTAGTTTCACAAAAAAAGCAAATATCATCGTTTATGGACTCAGCAATATACTTTACAAATAATTACATGAAATGTATACATGATCTACTAACCCAACCAAAACATTTTCTTTTTCCTCTCTATAAACCAGGTCTTAACAATCAACTTTTTCCATTTTTATATTATACACCAACCACACGCTCTCTCACTCCTTTAATATTTGTGTGACCAAGTAGGGTAGATTTCTCATTCTGTCATATTAGAAACAGTATACTTGTAAGACCACACATATGTAAACTTAAGCAACTAGTTATAGGAATATATGCAAACTTAAGCATATTATTATAAACATATAACAAACATACGAGGTCAACATTTTGATTCTCATTATAACATCCCATCAAAAGACATACTTATAGAATTTGAGTATACTAGCTTCAACAACAAAAATAAGTTACAACATGGCAACAAGAACATATACGTATTCCTTTTTACTAAAATACAACAACGATAATGCTTAATACAAAACTAACCTTATAAACAAGATCCCCTTATTCTCATAGTAAGAAAAGAGATGAAGAGAGCGGCAGTCGTATAATTTGTGGATTAGATTTAGGGTTTTTTCCTTATAAACAAGATCCTCTTTTTCTCCCCGCTCATTACTTTTCATCATCCCGCTCATACTTTTCATTATCCCGCTCATTCCTTTTCATTGTCCAGCTAATTTAGTTCTATTTATTTATTTGTTGTTTTGTAAAAATTTGTGACAACTTTTATATTTTTATAAAGTTTGGATATACAGTTTTATAATTTAAACTTGAAAATTTTGTATAAAATTTTACGGTCTAAAAATATTATAATACTTAGGTAGAAAACGAGCTGAACCGAGCCCGAGCCTATTGATGCTCGAGCTCAGCTCGTTAAGTTTTATAAAGCTCGAGCTAGGCTCGGTGCGAGCGTTATTTATTAAAATCGAGTTTGGCTCGTAGTATTTTATACATGCTCAGATGGAGCTCGAGCTCTGCTCGTTTATACAATTTGGCGATGAAAAATTAAAACCTGAATCGAGCTCGACTCTTAATATATCGAACGTCGTATGAAAATGTTATTTAAAATTGTACAAGCAAATTATTCTCGAAAAGGACACATGTGATCGCAAATTCCAAAGGTCAAAATCAAGATTTATGTGTTTATATGCTATGGTACAAGTTTGAGGACGATCTGATGGTTAAATAACTCAGGATCACCACTTTCCCTCAATTAATGATAACACGTTATGTGTTGACATAGTTACACCGTTTTGGTCATAATTCCTTCATACGAATTGCGCTTTTTTGATGAATTAATGGAGGGGCCACGAAACCGATGGAGATAGAGCGATCTACGACTTTCCGTTTGTGCAGTCGAACTCTAAAATATCAACCCATTCTACCACACACACACAAGTCAAGTCAACTAAGATCATACAGTATTTGAAAATGTTATTTTAGAATTGTAACAATCAAATTATTCTCGAAAGTGACACATTAGTGATCTGCATTATTCCATATCGGTCCAAATTCAGATCTATGCGTATTATATTGCTATGGACAATGTTATGAGGACAGATCTCCACGGTTAAAATAACTCGGATCAATACTATTTCCCTCAAATTAGAGATAACACGTTATAGTTTTTGTACATAGTTTACACCATTTTGATCATAAATCCTTCATCGAACACTACGCTTTGATAGATTCAAGAAGCCAACGTAACACGCGAGAGGAGAGAATCTACGACTTTCGTTTGTGAGTCAATCAAAATTAATCAACGCCCATCTACCCATCTACGCGCAGACAAGTCAACTAAGAATCTAGTTTTTTGAACAATGTTCATTTAAATTGATACATAGCAATATTATTCTCGAAAAGGACTATCATGTGCATCACTAATGAGCGCACACAGTCAATATCAAGCATCATTAGCGTTTTAATTATGCTAAGATACAAGTTTGAGGATGATCCGACTAGGTTTAAATACGTCTCGGAGATCGCGCTATCATTCCCTAATTAAAGTGATAACACGTTACTATGTTTGACATAGTTTTTACACCTGTACTTCATTCATAATTCCATCATAATACGAACTACGCTTTTGATAAATTCAAGAAGGCCATGGTATGTGCTTAATTACCATACCTTATAAAACCTAATAAAATGAGGCCTAAAATGACCAAAATATATCTCAAAATGCATCTGTATTTGTGTGTTTTGTGATTTATGATGTGCAGGTAACGGATATTCACTAAAGGACAAAAACAAAGGCAAAATGGACAAAACCAAGCACGGTATTAGAAAGAGCGTGAAAAGTTAAAGCCAAAGACGTGTGCATCTTAAATGGGTCAACCCGCACCCATTTAATGGGTCGGGCCAGCCCATTAAGGCCTTATCATTAAAACTTATAAGCTAAAAAGTCCAAATCCAATATATAACTAAACCGACCCAAAAATAAAAGCCCATTAGCCTATAACCAAATACACTAACACCTGTTATTTCCATTTCACCAATAGTCCTTATTCCTTGCACAATTAATCCTTAACCCTTTACCACGTTAGTCCTTAAACTATAACACCGTTATCCCAATTACACTAAATGTACCTCTCCCGCCAAAACCAACTATTCATCCGTCTCTTTCATTCTACCCTGCAACCCGGCAAAAAACAATCACACCCCACTCAAACCTCACCCCTAGAGGAAGACAAGACGCCATGGTAATCCCATGATGTCCCACTGGCTGATGGGACAAGGACAAAGAACCAAGGGCTGTGATTAGTGATAAAGAAGCACAATATATAATCAAAGGTTGAGATTGAAGATGGAAAGCACAACTCTCATCCATCTCACAGAAGAAGCACAAGTCCAAGACCTAGAACCTTCTCCTTCATCTATAAATAGGGCCATTAGGGCATCTTTTTCCTTGTAATTTTATCCCAATTACCCTAAACGTACCTCTCCCGCCAAAACCCACTATTCATCCGTCTCTTTCATTCTACCCTGCAACCCGACAAAAAACAATCACACCCCACTCAAACCTCACCCCCAGAAGAAGACAAGACACCATGGCAATCCCATGATGTCCCATTGGCTGATGGGACAAGGAGAAAGAACCAAGGGCTGTGATTAGTAATAAAGAAGCACAATATATAATCAAGGGTTGAGATTGAAGATGGAAAGCACAACTCTCATCCATCTCACAGAAGAAGCACAAGTCCAAGACCTAGAATCTTCTCCTTCATCTATAAATAGGGCCATAAGGGCATCTTTTTCCTTGTAATTTTACAGCTTAAATTAGTTTGTTTTAGCTTATTGTATTTCCTTTAAAAAGCATTGTACTCAGTTTTTAAGTTTTAATGAAATTTTAAGTTTTATGTTAAAATCTATTTTTTTATGTTAATGAAATTTATGTTATGAAAATGTTTGTTAAGCTTTTTTCCCTCTTACTTAAGCTGTTTTACTTAAGCAAAATAAGTTTTCCCATAACTTATAGTGTTTAAGTTATTTTCACTCAAAATCATTCAAAAGATTTTATGGAAGATAAGCCGGATTTAGAAGGGCTTATAAGGTTTTACTAGCTTGTTTTTAAACAAACTAGAGCTTGTAGACAAAGCTCTAAAGAGCATTTATGTCCTTGTTTTATCAAAGGACTTTGTAAGTCCTCATTTTCAACTTTCTAGCTTATTAATTGTTTTAGCTTATTTTAACTGCTTATTCTTGCTTATTATTACTTATACATGTTGTTTATTGCTTATTTATGCTTGCTCATTGATTAGATATCATTTAGTTATGTTTTGAGTTAAAACTGCCATTAATAGCCTAAATATGCTTTTTAAGTTTGCTTATTGTCTAGTGCTTATCTCTATGTTCTAATTGCTTATTTGTCCTTATTTAACCTTATTCTCAATCGGTTTTTAGTTTATAACTTTTCCAAATCTGTTTTAAGCTTAAAATGAGTTTTATGTTTTTAAAGGGGTGTTTGGGTCAAGCAGCATTAACTTAGGTTAATGTTGTTTGAGCTAACCTTGGTTTAAAACCCAACTTTGACAAGCTCTTTTAAGATGTTTTAATCAGTTTTCAAAAGTTTTTAAAGTTTAAAATTCAGTTTTAAGGGTTAGTTTATCATTTACTAGAATCTGTGGTTTTTAAACTTTCTCAAATTGCTTATATTTAAGATTCAGTTCTTAAGTTGTTTTGTGGTGTTTTTCATACTTCATTTTGGTCCTAATATGCATTAGAAACAAAGTGACATAGGTTTAAATTGTTATTTGTGGTTTTGGTATAAAACTGTCATAGTAGGTTTCAGTTTTTTTTTTAAGTTTGGTCACCACTTTTTAATCTCAGTTTTAGATTAGTTAAAGTGAGTTTTAGGTTCTGATTTTCATTGCATAAGCTCATTAGGATATAAGCTTCATCTGTTTAAGCTTATTTTAATGTTTAGTCAGCTTTTACATAGCTTAATTTAGGGCTGCGCTTAGCCCTTTAGTCTTTTAGAAAAACTTAAAAAACCGAAACATAGGATTTTAGTTAAACTGTCATTTTCATAAGTCATTTTCTAGCTCATTAGCGACCCTAAATGCTTAATTTTTGCTTATTCTTATAGCTTGTAGTAGTGACTTAATCTGTTTTTAAGTTTTAGACATTAGCTTATTGGTTTTCTAGCTTAAAAAGTAGCTTAAAGTGCATTCTTAAGCTGTTTTGATATCAGTTTTAGCAAAAAGCTAATTTGGATTTATGAGCTTATGGATTATTAGAATTGCTTATTCTGTGTTTAGATTTGCTTATTAAGTTTGGATTAAAGTGCTTATAGCTTAGTTGGCCTTAGTTTGAGCTTATTTCAGCCTATAAGTGAATTTAGTTAAGTTAAAAGCTTAAAAGCCTTTTAAGTGAATCTGTCACTTTACATAGCTTATTTCTAGCTTATTTTAAGTTTTTATAAAAAGTGTCTTCACAAAAGTTGCTTATTTAAGTCTTATTTAGCTTTTTCATAAAAAAACTTTTGCAAAATAAAAATGTTGGGAGTATAGGGAAGTCTCAGTTTCGAACCCGAGACCTCAACCTTAACTCACCAACACTTTAACACACACACACACACACCTTTACCATCTGCGCCCTTTGGTCTTTTCTGTTAGACCTTGGGGCCATTTGGTATTTAAGGGGTGTTTTCCCTTTTTGCCTTTCAGTCCCTTTGGGCTTATTTCTAGCTTATTCAAATAAGTTGTTGGACCCATTTTATTTTTCTTAGGTTTAGATTTGTTCAAAGTACTTTTCTTATTTTTTTTAGATTTTTATAAATTAGTTTAATATTTTTTATAATATTTTTATATTAAATCTGTTTTTAATTCATAAAAAATTAAATAAAAGTAAAAAAAATATAATTCTTTTTTCTAAAATTATTTTTAATCATTTAGGACTTTTATATATTAGATTTGCATTTTTAGGGTTAAAATTTGATAATTTATGTTTTTAAGTTTTGTTTTTAGATTCCCGTTAACGTTTTTGGTTTAAATCTTTAGTTGCTATATTTGTTGCTTGTTTTGCATTATATTTGTAGAAATAGAAATCAGAACCAAATCTTTGATCATTCAAATCGCGCGATCACAAACCAAAACGAGATTTTTGATTCACGCCTCGTCGGGATACGACTCGGAAGGTTTTGAATTTTACTTTGGTTAAAAGTAATTTTCTAAAAAACCTTACGAAACACTTACTCTTACTACTATTTGATATTCGGGATTTTAGTTATATAATTATATATATATTATATATTATATAGGCTATTAGACTCTTATCAAGCCACGAAATCGAGAGAGAGAGAGATCTACGACTTTCGTTTGGGAGTCAAATCTAAAATATCATCCCCTTACCATCACAAGTCAAGTCAACTAAGAATCTAGTATTTAAAAATGTTATTTAGAATTGTACAAGCAAATAATTCTCAAAAAGGACACATGTGATTGCAAATTTCAACGATCAAATTCAAGATTTATGTGTTTATATGCTATAATACAAGTTTGAGGACGATCTGATGGTTAAATAAATCGGGATCACTACTTTCCCTCTATTAATGATAACACGTTATATGTTGACATAGTTACACTGTTTTGGTCATAATTCCTTCATACCAATTGCTCTTTTGATGCTTTAAGAAGCCACGAAACCGGGAGAGAGAGAGATCTACGACTTAATTTGGGAGTATAATCTAAAATATCAACCTATTACCATCACAAGTCAACTAAGAATCTAGTATTTGAAAATGTTATTTAGAATTGTACATGCAAATTATTCTCGAAAAGGACACATGTGATCGCAAATTCTCACGATCAAATTCAAGATCTATGCGTTTATATGCTAGGGTACAAGTTTGAGGACAATCTGATGGTTAAATAACTCGGGATCACTACTTTCTCCCAATTAATGATAACACGTTATATGTTGAAATAGTTACACTGTTTTGGTCATCATTCCTTCATACCAACTGCGCTTTTGATGATTCAAGAAGCCATGAAACCGGGAGAAAGAGATCTACGGCTTTCGTTTGGGAGTAGAATCTAAAATACCAACTCATTACCATCACAAGTCAAGTCAACTAAGAATCTAGTATTTGTAAATGTTACTTAGAATTATACAAGCACATTATTCTTGAAAAGGACACATGTGATCGCAAATTCCAACGGTCAATTTCAAGATCTATGCGTTGTATTCTATGGTACAAGTTTGAGGACAATCTGATGGTTAAATAACCCGGGAACACTACTTTCCCTCTATTAATGATAACATGTTATATGTTGACATAGTTACACCGTTTTGGTCATAATTCTTTCATACCAACAGCGCTTTTGTTGATTCAAGAAGCCACAAAACCGGGAGAGAGAGAGATCTACGACTTTCGTATGGGTGTCGAATCTAAAATATCAACCCATTACCATCACAAGTCAAGTCAACTAAGAATCTAGTATTTGAAAATGTTATTTTGAATTATACAAGCAAATTATTCTTGGAAAGGACACATGTGATCACAAATTCTAAAGAACAAATTCAAGATCTATGTGTTTATATGCTATGGTACAAGTTTGAGGATCATCTGATGGTTAAATAACTCAGGATCACTACTTTCCCTCAATTAACGATAACATGTTATATGTTGACATAGTTACACCGTTTTAGTCATAATTCCTTCATACGAACTACGCTTCTGATTATTCAAGAAGCCACGAAACCGGGAGGGAGAGATCTACAACTTTCGTTTGGGAGTCGAATCTAAAATATCAACCCATTGCCATCACAAGTCAAGTCAACTATGAATCTAATATTTGAAAATGTTATTTAAAATTTTACAAGTAAATTATTCTCGAAAAAGACACATGTGATCGCAATTTCCAACGGTCAAATTCAAGATCTATGCGTTTATATGATATGGTACAAATTTGATGACGATCTGATGGTTAAATAACTCAGGATCACTATTTCTCTCAATTAATGATAACACGTTATATGTTGACTTAGTTACACCGTTTTGGTCATAATTCCTTCATACGAACTACGTTTTTATGATTCAAGAAGCTACGAAACCGGGAGAGAGAGATGTACGACTTTCGTTTAGGAGTCGAATCTAAATTTTCACCTCATTATCGTCACAAGTTAATACGATATATGTGATAACGAGAAAAATAATTTTAAATAAAGTTGGTTAACTTTTGCATACAAAAAGAGGTGAGAATTTCCCTCCAATTTTTCATACATCTAGCATACAAAAATTCTAAAATTTTTGCAACTAATTGTTCGTTTCTAAATTAGCAATTTCGTTGCCAATAATTGATGGTTTATTTGGCAAAAAATAGAATCTCGTTAACGAAAATTTTGGCGAAAGTCTTTGCTAAAAAAGATAGGGAGTGTTCCCACCAAATGTTGAGTAGATGGCAACGAATTTAGCAACTAATAATCGTTGCTAACCAAATATTCCAGTTTTGCATAATTTTGTTGCTATATTCGTTGCTAATGTGTGAATTTAGCAACGATTTATTGGTTGTTGCAAAAATTTCGTTGCTATTGATACTTTTTCTAGTAGTGATTGCGATGGTTTCACTAATTCGCAAGAAGAACGATGAAGGTGTGCGATCAAGTACTTCTAATATAGGTGCAAGCACTTGACTCTCAGTCCTTGGTGCTTGGCTCTACGTTTACTAGAGCTAACAAGTCTTTATATATAAGCATTCAAAATCTTTTTTTTGTCTTTTTTTTCCTTGAGTTGTGTGAATGCATGGCGTTTAACGTGTGTGAACGTTGTTATGGTCACTAAATGAATTGTTAGATACAACAAGCTAGAATAATTTAGCTAGCATTTGATTTTTTCTAAGTCAATGCGTTTATATCATATCGATGACGTAACATTATCTCATAGTTTATGGTTATTGTACTGATGTCGTGATGGTGATAATTAATATATTTAACCCGTTTTTCAATTATTCTACATACACGTACGCAAGTCTAACTAACTAGTA